>JAHWXV010308779.1:0-17213 GCA_024586415.1 Phrixothrix hirtus
AACAATAAATTAGTTTGACAGATGTCAAAAGTAGTTCTCATGACAAATATGAAAATGGAAATGTCTGTATGAATTAAGCAAAGATACATCATTTTTTTTCTATAGGTCTCTTAATTAGAAAACTTTTTATACACACGCTATAATAATTTAATTCTCGAACATTGTCAGTAAGTAAATATGTATTTTCGTAATATTTTCTATTATCTTCGTTTACATATTGGGCGAAAACTACTTTGGGAGTAATTAATTTTCATATTTGAATATGTGTTTTAATGGATGAAATAATCATAGATTCAGGAATGTAGGACCTTCAATAATTTGAATTGGTGATACTTGGATAATTCCTGAGAAGACTTTGGTTAAATTAATTCGGACGTTATACAAAATCAGAGGGTAGTTACTTTAGCTTTTTATTCAGACAACAATTTTAACGCACTAGGATTACTAAAACAATCCGTTTTAAAGGTTTGTGAAATAGTTGAACATAAGGTTTGACGATGCTATGGTCATATTCGATAAAATTGGAAAAAAATTAAAAACCATGTTAGTGAAGTGATAAAAAGCTAGTCAAATTTGACTCAAAATGCTCGCATATCACTGCCAAATGTCAAACATTTTGTATTTCAGTCGTAACTTATCTTTAACAACCCGCAGTTGAAAATCATTAATAAATAAATTCCTTAAAACGCAATTTTACAATAAATGCCAGTTAAATTAAAATACAAAAGATAATCTTATTCTTAAGTAGGCAAATACAGTATGCTGAGAAAATGGCGAACTAGCACCATGGTGCACTATTCACGGACACCTCATAACCATGCAAAATATGTTGAAAAAATTCCATCTAATGAGTTCTTAAAGGTATGGAAGTTTGAATTTACGATAAATATAGCAACCATATTGTGCGTAAAAAAGTATATTTGGCTTTTTAATTACAAAAACAGAGAAATCTTTGGGTTTCCCTTCACTTGAATTATGTCAAAATAACAAACAAATAAATTTGGCATTACAGTAAATTTTCGAAATTACCGCCACCTGCTGCAAGTTTTCCTCGCGAAATTCTCTAAAGTTCTCTGCAATATCTCCCTGGTCTACTCTGTTGTAGACTCATATTCGGTAAACGATGTCCTTTATAAGGACTCCATAAAAAAGTCCAATCGAGACAAGTCAGGATTTCTTGTTGACCACAGAATAGTACCATTTCTACAAATCCGCCTATTGGGATAATTGGTATCCAGCCAATTTCTTACAACAGTCGTATTATGACCGGGTGCTCCATCCTGCTTACAAGAATTGTTTACTGGAGCCATTGGAATATCGCCAAGAAAGTTCACAAAAGTTTCATTCAAAAAATTTAAAAAAATTTCTCCATTTAATGTTCTTGGAAGGAAAACTGAACCCAGCAAGTTTGTGCCCAATATTCCAGCCCTTATATTTCTCTGGAATGTCACGTGAAGATTTGCGAAGCTGTAGTAATGTTCATTATGTTGATTAAGCATACCATGGCGCCTAAAGTTTGTTTCGTCTGTCCACGTAACACGACTTGGAAAAACTGAGATTTCTTCCTTTTCACGCAATTAACAAATTGTAGTAATTCAATCTTGACCCGAAGTCTTATGATTGCTAAACTAAACTTTAGTGTAATGGTATAGATGAAACGCTGTGTCGTTAACCATATTCTACACAAGTCGTCGATCAATTTAAAGTTCATGTGCGATACTTCTGACGCTTCTTGAAGGTGCTTTTTCAACTCTTGCAAAAACTGCATCTTCTATTTCTACAATTCGAATTATCCTTGGACGTCCACGATCGTCAAACCCAGAACAAACTAAATTTCTACTTTTCAATACTCGGTCATCCAGTATTCGAAATATTTTGTGAAAACAATTCAGCAGCAGCATATCCATTTTTGTGGCATTTATGAA
The DNA here is from genome assembly GCA_024586415.1 of Phrixothrix hirtus. Taxonomy (NCBI): domain Eukaryota; kingdom Metazoa; phylum Arthropoda; class Insecta; order Coleoptera; family Phengodidae; genus Phrixothrix; species Phrixothrix hirtus. The sequence continues at coordinate 1,926 of JAHWXV010308779.1, forward strand.
TTACAGTTCTCTGCATTCTCTAGCTAACTACATTTCTAGCAATTCAATTTGTAACAAAATTACAATTTTGTGTTGACAGTTTGATTTTATTATTTGTCAACTAACAATATCCAGTCTTGGTACCTTGGTAAGAAATAATTATTACCAAATAACATGATTGCCATATTGTTATTGTGAAGATCACTGTGTATAAATTTAAAAAACTAATTTCTTTAAATGAACTAATTATTCTAAATCAAGGTTAAGCTACCTAAACGACTAAAATAACATCGGATGAGGAAACGTGTAGAACTTCATTTGGACTAGCCTAAATTGAACTTTTATAGGGCCAATAGAACCGAAGATATAACATTATGAAGTTGGGTTCCTGTGAACTGGAAAACATGTTTTTCTCAAAGTGTTACTTTCACACAAGAATAAATCAGTCTGAACATTTTATCGAAATTTCTGATCTATTATTTTGCGGGTGTAACGATGAGTTACATATGTGTGTTAGGCGGGTACCCACAGAAGTACATTTTAAACGAACAAAATGTGTTAAAAAACAGTAGCGTGCGCCAAAATTCGGTATCCAGATTTTCATATTCTCCCAACCATGACACTAATGACGAAGAAAGACAAATTTCTATCTAACGACAGAAATAAAAGGCAGTTGATTACTTTACCAACAGAATAAATGGCAAAAGTACAGATCGAAACACATCAAACAGAAAAAGACAGCGATAAGCACAAAATTAGTAATTTTGCTGAAAAATCGGAACCATTTCGTGAAGTGGTATTCTTGGCAAGAATGCGAATTTCTAAGAAATGCTTTCGCTAATGGTCGAAGCTGCGGTAATTTGTTGAATTCTTGCACACGTCTAGTAACTGGAACACCGCTACATCAGCTTGCTGCTCTACTTTATTGGACGTAGATGATGATGAGCATTTTGTTTGAACAAGGATATAGATAAGAAAGCAACGAATGAAGCGATTAAGATATTTTTACATTTATACTGGGTGGCTACTGAAAGACTAAAGGATTCGAAAAAATCATAACTTTTTCATTATTAAACTCCTTTATTTTCTTCTTTTGTAGATTAAAAATAGCTATATGTGATGTCCAGTGAAAGGTAAGTTATTCTAACCCAGAGAAAATACCGTCAACATTTTAATGTCAGAATATTTCCTAGTGATAACATGATTCTAAACCTAATCGCTCGGTTTGAAAGAACTGGAACAGTTGGCGACTTAGTGAGAACTGGTCCTAATCGTTTTGTATGCACGGACAAAACGGCGGAAGCTGTATGGCTGAGTGTTCTTGAGGATCCATCTTCCTCTGCCTGTAGTCGCTCTAGGCGACGCCAGGATATCGCTTAAGAAGATTTTGAAACTGGATTTAAAAATGTTTCCCCGCAAGCTGCAAAAGGCGCAAGCTATACCCCAACACTCAGCGGCGTCTGCAGTATGCTATTCAATTTCAGAAGCTATCCAGAGAAAACAACAAATTTTTGAACACAACTTGATAATAAGTGACGAGGGCCAGTTTCGTTTAAACGGTTACATCAGTAAACAAAACTGCAGATTTTGGGCTACTGAGAATCCCAGAGCATTACATCAGCACCAATTTTAGTCAGAACAAATCAGCGGCACTCAATTTAGCACAATGTTTGAAAGGTTTTTACGCCCAACAGCTGAAGATAATCATGAGGTGTGATTTCAACAGTATGGTGCTATCTCTCGCACTGTCAGGACGACGAAGAACCTCCTGGGAGAAATTTTCGGTGAATAATTTCAAAAAATGCTAACTATGGCTGACGTTCACGTTCACCAGATTTAACGGTACCAGGATTTTTTTGTGGAGATATTTGAAAGTACAAGTTTACGAAAATAAACCTCAAACAATTCGAGTCGAAATTCGACTTTAAAACCTGAAACTTTGCGTGAGGTCATCGAAAATGCTATGGAAAGAGCCCGTTCTTATGAGCAGGAAAATTGTTGTCATTTAAGAGATGTTGACCTTCACAAATACTGAAAAATTACCAATAATTATGTTTCCAAATAAAATAATAAAAACTTAAAAAGACATTTGTAAAAGTTATTTGCGTTTTACATCTTGCACATGCCGCCAAACTAGAACTACACAAAACATCACCTTGATGTTGCCGTTTCGCTTGTTTTGCCAAGTCTTCGATGAAAAATTTGTTCAACCTTACTGCATCGGGATCGACGCAGAACATTTTACTAACTTCAATTTTGATTTGAAAATTGGCTTGATTTATCGAAATGGGGATACAAACAACTCGGAACCACTCGAGATCGCACCAACTTCCTTATTTGCCTTGATTTCCTGCAAGTATAAAACAGGACGTGGAACGCATTATGTATGTCGAAAGACAGTGTTGTTTTGTTCATTCTTTGCTTATAATGCCAAGGCAAAATCAATGATGATAACGACGATTTTGACATTCATTTGGAGATATTCGTGTCTGTATAACCGAATGAAGGCAAATGAGTTCCGTAGTAACGTCGTAAAATAGAACAAGAATTTTTTCGTTGTATGTTAAACTGCATTCCTTTTCCCGCCCCAAAATGGAAGATTTACCTTTTGGAATAGAATTTGGAGCAAAATATTTGAATTGTGTGATTAACCAAAGAGATTAATACAAGTTATATTTCGAAACGAAAATATGTTTTAAAGTCCTACGAAAGGTCTGCAAAAGTTGTGTTTCTAAACCTAATTTCGCAACGCTGAACCATTCCAGTTTTATTCATTGCAGGCGCTTCAGTTTGGGCTATTTTTTTGACTGGATACGGAATGGCGCATTTATGTTTAACTATTACACCACATAAATTAACAAAGAACTTGTTCAATGTAACCACCGTTTTATTACACTGCCTTCTCAAGAAGAAGTTCATATTCTGCATTACTCTACGACACAAACCTCAATTGATTGTACTGCAGATTTCCACGATACAGATTCTGAGTTTTATCAGCGTTTGTGAATTGCGATTTAGCAGTTTATCCTTCAAAAGTCTCTATAAAAATAATTGCAAAAATTGATGTCCTGGCTGAGAGGCGACTGGTGCCATTAAAATAAGCAGCCGAACATCACCCACTCACCAAAAGTTTTATGTGCAAATCGAAAAACATCACTAGCTGCGTGTATACCAGCTACATTTCTGTGTATGTAAAGTCGAAAGAAACTAGTTTTCCTATATGAACTTATACCGACGACTATGTTATCGCTATGATTTGACAGGGCAACCCAAACATTTTTTTTTCGCTAAAACTATTCGTTTTGCTACAACTCTGCACACTTTCTTCAGCCAAAACCTACCGTTCTGGTTGTTGACTTATCTTCGGTCGAAAATAAGCATCGCCTAAGAACCAGGAAGTGTGCATAATGTCTGTCGTCTGTATTTCCGAAGTCGCAAATGAATCCTGTGTTAAGAAACAACTTCGATCTCGGTTCAATACTACATCATCCGTTGTCAGTCATCCTACCAACTAACTTATGTTCAACTATGCTGAATTTTCCACGAACCACTGCATTCATGCGCGAAGTAAATAGCCCATTCTAATAGTATGCAGAAAAACAAATGGTCCATGATCTCGTATGTTACACTGTAGTCTAATTTGAATTTTTCTCAACTGAGTCGTTAAAAATAAGTTACGAGACGAAAAACGAAAAATTGACATTTTCAGGCCATTACCGTTTACACAACGCATGTATAGTGAGACGAACTCATGCGTTGACCTATTTACACGAGCTACCAAACTTTCTTACTTCACATATGCATGGGTTGTATTGAGTTCATTTCGTCTATTATTAAAATGATTACACAGCAACCAATATAAATATTAGGTTTCAATATAATTTGAATTTTCTAACCATAGATTTTTACTTAGAACGAATGATGTAACAGATAATAAATAATCCCGACTGAGTTTATACGACGTTTTTCCGAGTTCGGTTAAAATAAAGTAGTTTAATTACAGGCTTTAGTCTTACTCCGGTGTTTGTTTGTGTTTACACAATAAGGACTACATCATTTAGACCGGATTTAGTGTACAATTTGTGAACTAACCATGATATTCCATCTCTTTGCGTTAAACTAATTCATCATCTCCGAAAAAAAGCTATCGTATAGAATTTCATGTTTTTATTTTCTTCATAATTGTATAGAGAATATGAAGTATCGCATGGTGTTCGCGATAAGGTTGGAGATGGAGCGCAAAACGTGAAACCTGTACATCTTTATTGCATTTTCAATGCCTAGAGGCCGAAATCCAGTATTAAAAAGTAGAATGCAGCATATCAAGTCAAAATAAGTCTATTTGTCCAAACTAAGCAATAAGTTAGCAGGATCACTAGAAATGGAGCAAGATAATAATCAAATAAACCTTCGAGAGAACGATGGACTATAGAAACACAACAGCGATTTAAAAACGACTGGTTGCTAAAATTGTACAAAACTGTGCGAAACAAAGAAAATTGAAAAGCAATGAAAGAAGGCGATATCCAGAGATGATTGCAGCAAGGCCAAAGACGAGGAAGACTAAAGTAGATATAGACATTTTTGGGAATTTCAAAACAATTTAGTCATACTCAGTCGTATACTAAATATTACGTATTTTTGTTTAAAATTCATTCTTTCAAACACATGTTTTGTTAAGATAACCAACGATTGTTATCAAGTAAGTTTGCAATAAGCAAAACTATTAATGAATTAATAATTTCATAGGTGAAAATGATTTATTTGTGGTAATCTTTAATTTTGGATCTGGTACTTATTATTCAAACCAATTGACTACGGATGCTTAAATGTGTAATTAATTATACTCTTAATCGTTTTAAATTATTAAAATTCAAAATTCATGTATTTTGCATTAATGGACATTCCAGGAACTTCTTTCACCATCGGCTCCACGGTAGTGAGATGAATTTACTATAATCGGCACTGACTGGAGAATCAATTAACTGACTCATCACTATTCGTTAAATGTTTTAGTTATAAACTGTCACAACACACTTTATAAATCGAGGCTTTTATGTAAATATCTTTACACATTCTGAAAAACCATTACTAACTACAATAAATCTAATATTGAACATTTTATAATGTAAATAGAATCTATAATCAAAATATAAATAATTTTAACTCTACAGTTTATGCTCTATAGTACAAACGGAAGAGGTGGGTTTGCGCATCTAGAAAGGCGCGCGGGATCTCGCTAAATGCTAAGGAGAAATGTTAGGGCAACACTATTCGCCTTCTGGTCAATTAGATGCCTCACTTCGGAGACAATTACCTCTCGATAAGGTTCACGTCATAATTGGCACCGGTTAGATCAGTGCAGTGCCGTTGAAACAGGTTCTTTATAAGAGCTATCTCACTGAACAACTTGCTTGCCTACATTTTTCCCCACAGGCCTTACCGAATATTTTTTGACACCCTCTGTACAACATTTTTTGATGATTACGTGAAAATGACAAAATATCATTTCTGTTTTATTCTGAAAAACCATTTCCTGCAAGAAGAGTCATCCAGCAATAGCAACAAGTTGTTTCGATTCTACCTGTCACTTATTGTTATTTTTAAATCATAAAAGCTTAATGCCCAGAAGTTTGATTTTTTTGACGAGCATGTACGATTTGTTGGACGACGCGAAGCGGAGTAAGTGACACAAGATTTTTAGGAACAAAATCTGAAATAAATGCAAAAATAATTCGTGTATCACGTTCTGAGAGATTACATGTTCACAATAATTATTTTACAAAATGTATGACTACTATTAAAAATAAAAATGATTAATTGCGTCTTTTACTCGCCACTTTTAATGACAAGACATACAAATTACAGTTCTGCGTACTTATTCTATTGACAAAAAGTGATATTTTTTTGACATTTGAAGAGAATATCTTTTATAACGTATGTATTGAAGAAGAAAGTGGATTTGAGCTTAGAAAATGGAAGGCTATTGCATCATTACACTAAAAGTTAATTAATGCAAAACAAAAGGAAGACAGGAATGAATTTATGCTTATTTTAGAATTATGAATTTGATACCTACACATTAAGCCTTTTACCAAAGGTTTCAAATCAAGTAACCAAATATGGAATGGTTTTAGTGTAATTAATAGGTTTACAAAATTTTCTAATGGACAAACGCGCTTTAAACCATAAAATTAATGTAAAGAATCTTGAAATGAGGTTAATTTATTAATAAGTCTTAATTAAGACAATTACAAAACAACCTGCCATATATAGATTTCAGCGTGTGCTAATAGAAAGTAGAAATCGCCATTTTCAAATAAAGAAACAATATACCGAACCTAAAATACTGCATATTTTATACAAATTGTGTAAGAAAAGCAATATGAAATTCAAATGAAGTATTAATTGTTCTACAGATTCAAATTACTGTTCAAAAGCTTAGTTGAAAGCCATAAAACTACTACAACGTAACGAGTATTGCAAAGTTTTACTACCTTTTGGGATAATTGCGGGATAACGCCTAATAATTAATAGAATGTTTACAGGCTTTAAATGGAAATTTCCAAATTGTGTGATGATATGTCGTTAACTATTTTGTTCAATTTACATAGGTACATGTTGATCTTCAAATTATACCGAATCACATAAATGCTATAAACTAATTTAAATGATATTTTATTAACATTGGATGAAAAATTAATTTAAATTTTCAAAACTTTTTATAGTTTTCCTTTTATCATAAGTTATACTCACTTGTGAGCATACTTTGATTAATTTTACATTCGACCATGTTTATATTTAAATGATCTTGAATGAAAATTGTGCAGCATTATGCAGTAAAAGATTAACATTGTTCTGTAATGTTATATTTTTAGATTGTCCTTGTTAAAGAAAATTATATGAGTTGTAATAATTACATTTAAGAATTGAGTCTAAAGCAGAATTACAGCTTACCAAGTTTTTTAATGCTACCCATTACTGCCTATGAATAAGACAAAGGGCTAGCTCGCAAAACCTCGCACAGCATCATCAGTAATTTAAAACTACATTAGCGTTATATCTTCCCTACCTCCGCTAGCCCGGTGAAATTTTATTCTATACTGGTCATTTAAATTAACCAATTCAATAAGTATTCACGTTGTGAGGCGTTTTCTAAAATCTGTCGCTATTTTTAGACAATAATTAGATCCCACAACAAGTTTTAGATTCTACTTCACATTTGCGACAATCAATAAATAAAGAGTTTATTTTCAAGTACTTTTATTCAAAAAGATCTTTCTCGCATTTTCAATTATGAGTACCTTCAACCTAAAAAGAAATTTTAGTTTTTTACTTTCCGATAAACATTTAAGGTAACTTGTTGATAATTATAATATTCTTTCTATGTCACAATGCTCACGAATGTGTCGGCCCTATTTAATTGCCAAATTGACGTTACAATATTCGGACCATCCGGTAATTTTGTCAAAATGTTCTTACTTACGTGCTAAACATAATTACTGGAGCGAAAATTGAACACCCTGGATAGTATGACCTCCGAGAACAGAAAAATTTGAGAAATAATAGGCCGTAGTGCCTGAACAAATGAGTTCCTATGATGCTTACTGTATTATGATTGAAGCTTAATTAAGAACAAGGATACAAAGTAGTTAAATGTTTAAATATAAGAAAAGCTAACTAACCTACGATTAGCAATTTCATATCATTTTTGGATACGCATTGCAATAAAGTAAATCTGTTCACAATAAAGATATTCACTAAATATTTAGTATTTGGACATAGCAATTTTATTAGAAAAAGAAAAGACAGGTTTACTGGATACATACGATACAGGTGCAATGATTCAATGAAACTGATATGCAAATAATTAATCATCAGATAAGGATTCCTTATCTCGAACTATTCTTTCCAAATGATGGATTGTTTATTCTATTGCTATATTATTAACTCAGATTTTTTACATGAACGAATACATTATCCAAAAGCACAATAATTGGATAGATATAAAGACGATTTGTAGACAATAAACCGGTGTTACAAGAACTACAGAAGTTTCTCGTCTATGCACTAAGATTCTTCCCGTTTTCCTGCGGTCCTCCCACAAACCTCTCCCGCACTAGATAAAAGGCGCTTTGAGACGACGACATCTTCTGCGTACCTTGCGAGATTCTATGCAATGAACAACCGAGCAGTTTCTTTTATATTGAGCTAATGGCCGCTCGTGACTTCGCCACTTGAAAAAATGCTAAATGCCATTTTTTCAATATTACACTTCCGTAATTAATTAAAAAATGTGGATAAAAGAATTGTTCTACGAACAATTCATACTTATTCCACGAGTAACACCAGAATTATTTTTTAAAACTTTTAATAGCAACTATGAAAAATTAATATTTGATTATTGAATTTTAGATTTCCTAATCTAGCGTAGAGGAGCCTTAACATCTGCACTCAAAATTGTTCCTTAATTCACTCATCAGTAAACTTACAGTTGCTTATAACTACATCTTATGGATTTTCTATTTAACTCAGCGGTTCTCAAAAATTAATACACAGAAAAGGCTTCAACTCATTTTTAACATGTAAGAAGATTAACAATCAATAAAATTCAAATTCTACAATTTACTTGTGTAATTGTTCAATTATGTTTAGTGTTGCAATTCAACAATGTTATTTTTGGGAACCACCGATTTTATAAGCAACTATAAGTTTTTTTGTTTTGTGGCTGAGACTTCAGAATGAGGAAATTCCCTTTGCCCTCTTGGACTAGAACTTTCATATAGTCATTTCGACATGTCTACTAGAATTTGCCGAATCTAGAGGAGTTCCACCGCCAGTAGGGATTTTGAATATGGCAAACATCATATTGATATGGGACATAGGATTTTACTTCCTTATCCGAGAAGAACGCATGTTTTTTAGATTTTTCTCCGCTGAAAAATGTATCGACCTCGGCAGGGTTTGAACCCCCGTCCCTTGGATATAGTGGCAAATATGCTAACCACTACAAATCGGGGCCGGCAGCTATAAGTTTAGACGAATTAAGGAACACGTTTGAGTGCTTATTTTTAACAAATGTTAATCTACTGTATTCTTAAGTATAGGGCTTTTACAACTGATTTTTCGTATTATTTCACACGTGGCGTGCAGAATATTGTTATAGATAATACTCAGGAAGGTAAATTTGTAATAAACTGGAAGGAGGTACATCTTCCATGGCAAAGTCTGTTTTAAGTTGGAATAAATTTTAGCTATTACTCGTTTGAACCCACCATTAAATTGATTAAACTAAAAATGATCTCTTAAAAGAATTTAAATGGAGTGCGAAAATCTGATCATCGAGTTTGAATTAGTTAACTCTATTTACGCGAACCAAACTTTGTGTGAAGTCATGGAATCCCAATCTTTAAGCGATATTATAATCAAATCAAATCAAGCATTTACTTTGTTGTGAAATAATGATAATACCTAATATGACCTAGTTCATTCGATGACATAAGATACACAATTGCGCGGCTTGCGGACGGTTGCATCTCAATCTTTTTTAAACAGCAATGAGCGGCGAATTCTACACCATTTTGTTTTAAAGCGATATAGGTGTTACAATTATCACTATACTCAAACAAATTCCTTAACACCCTTGACTTCAAGGAAATTATTACGTTTAAAGTTGAAAAGATGCACAACCTTCAACGTGCAACGGCCAAAGCCTAGTTTAGAGATGGGCGAGAGGTTTTTTAATATGAAATACAGATAATGTGATAAAATTATTAATTGTTGCTATTGGAATGACAGACTTATTAAATTTAATCAGATTTATTCCGTAAATATTTTCCCCTAACAATACGATAGCCTACATCTACTTTTCTTGTGCCACAACAACCTTGCATAGATGTTACTAAACAATAAAATGTATCCCCATTTTCCTTGGTCACTTACGCCAGATTGAAATTAATTACTCATTGGACTTCAAACTAATTATTCTAAATAGCAAATGAAAAATTTGAACTTAACAATTAAACGTCTATTAAACAAAATTCAAGAAATAAATTTTAGAAATTCGTGCATTAATAGGGTGGCGAACTTTTAGTTGTTTAAAATGTAGATCGGATTAAAATTAATCACATTTACATTCTAAATACCTTGTGGAGTTGTTACGCTCTAACAGTCTTGCCGTTTTATTTCCTTCAACCCTGTATATAACAGTTTTAGTTCTCGTAGAGACTATTCTGTGGTTGCAAGAATAGTTGTTAATATTTGTCATTTAAGGTTTAGGTTAACGCCAGAGTTATACTGTTTTTTTCATGTTATCATTTAACACGAATTTACCGTAAATATTCAATGAAATATTTTCTTACTATTGTTTTATTCATAAATTGTTAACATTAAAGACAACGTAATTGTACTCCCAAAATTTGATTTACACTTCCGGGTGTCCGTCCCTAGTTTGTTTTCCTTGCGCAGGCCAAAAACCTTCGTGGCTGCATTTCTGGTAGGTGGATTCTGGTTAGCGTAGCAACAGAATGAGTTTGAGTTCCTAGAGTAAGTGATTATTCGCATTTAAATTAATTCTTTTAATTCTTTAATGTGAGGAAAATGAGGACCATTGCCCTAGGCCTGCATTTGTTTAAGAGACAATGTAATTAGATTTATTGGAAATCGATATTTTAAATTTCAACAAGAAACTCGACAAGGTAACATGTTAATCTAATTCTAATTTGGTTAATTTGCTTCTTGTTTGTTTTTGTTTCTTTATAGGAAACGATTTACACTTAACAGAGGTTTTTTATAGATACCATGTGGTAACGGTTGAGATTTTCCACCAATACCAACAGCTTTAAAACCCGTTATGACTCCATATGGTCTGAAGACAAGGATTTGTGAATGGCATTTACATTTTTATATTGGTACACCGGCCGAAAGCTTGTAAACAATATTTATCATTTACACGTTTTTCTATTCGATGCGCAATAAATGCCATTGATTTTGTGGCACTCTGTAACAAAAGATTAGATGTCCGTAAATGCTAAATTATTTAGTCTCTGGGTTATGTAATGGATAAGAATGGTTTGCGTACGGATGCAAAGGAAATAAAAGCTATTACTAATTATCCTCAACCAACACTTCCACCGGCATTAAAAGTTTTTGGAAGTTTGTTCCTGGTTTCGACAGTTCAATAAAGATTTTTCCATTATTAGAGCTCCTAAAAGGAAACTAAAAAAAAAGTTACAGAATGGACTAACCTAGTGGAATAGGTTTTTCGAAAGATTAAGCAAATCCTTACGGCGGCTTCTTTGCTTACGTCTGCTGATTTTTCGAAAGTTTTCTCTATTTAGTGCGATGCTTTAGATGTTGAGGTCAGTTGTGTTCTTACTCAATGGTTTGAACTTAACCTTTTCAAATTAATAATTGACGCTAATTATTTTGATATATAATTTGGAATATTTCAGTGTTACAATTCATTTACATAATAATTAGCGACATCGGAATTAACAAAAAGCGAAAATTAATTTATCTATTAAAATAAAGTAAAAAGCAAAAATTAAACTTCTTTCGATGTCATACACATCGTGCACGTTTTGTCACTTGTATGACACGTTTGAACAATATAGACCGTCGGAACTTCATTAAACAACTTCTCGCCAATATTTTACGATTCTTTTTATGTTGAAAATTTAACAATTTTGGAAAAATATGGCTGCCATCGCCTCATGCCTAAAAGATTAGTAAAAATTATTTCGTATGAACACTGACAGACACCAACTTCTTTAGCAATCACCCTCATAATAATTCGGCGTTAATCAAAAACAATCGTGTTGATCTTTTCACGGTTTCATGTATAATTGGTCTACTAAGCCGTCAAATTCTCACATTATCTTTAACGTGTGCATGGTACTTGTTTTTTCAGCACTCGTTAAAATTATTCTTTAACATTTCCATCATGATTCTCTTTAATCTATTTTTTAAACAAAATTTATGTAAATTCTTCGAATTGCCATTTTCAATGTTAAAAAATCGCCACATCTCACTTATTTGCATATCCCAACCAAATTAGGCATCTATATGGATACAAATCGGCAAGCATATCATGAACATATGTATCGTTATCAGAAAAACATATAGTTTCAATCAAATACCTATAGCGCGCGAAATTCAAAGTACTTGGTCAAATTCCATATATTTAACGTGGTACATATGTAACAAAATTATAAAAAAATATTAACTCCTCGCAGAGAGATTTTTCTTGCGATTTTTTCAACCAAATATTTTAACTAAAATTCATCACAATTTAACCAAAATGTTTATATATATATATATATATATATATATATCGCATATAACATCTAGATATTAAAGAAAGACTAGCATTAATGTGTAAAAAAACAACACTGTGTAGCATTCGCAATAATTTGTCAAGAAATAAGAGAGAAAAAATGCGATATATATATATATATATATATATCGCATATAACATCTAGATATTAAAGAAAGACTAGCATTAATGTGTAAAAAGCAACACTGTGTAGCATTCGCAATAATTTGTCAAGAAATAAGAGAGAAAATGGTAATTTGCCTATTAAGTGAATCCAAGTTTAAAGCAATTATCATGGCATAAATACTTTTTGTAAAAGCTTCCTTTCATATTGATATCTATACCACACGTAAAAACAAAATTAGAGTAAAACGGATTCGTGTATAAATTACGATCTAAATTAGTATTTTATTTTTTAGTCGTTAGGTAAATTCTCACGCAGTTGCCAACACGCAATATCTGTGGGATTTTATTAATACAAGAGAATTAATATATTTCCTACCTTTGTATGAACCAAAGGAATGTATAATTGTATTATAATTGTGAAGTAAGGAAATTTATAGTTTAAAGGACTTGTTATTCACTAAATATTTTCGAAAAGGATATTGTATACTCAACAGGCTAAGTAATAGTTCGTTTCGTTTAAATAGATCTAATTTCATCAAAATAGGCGTAACGCAAAATATGTACAATTTATGAGATGCTACATAAATTAAATTACAAAATAAACTCCTTCATGGAAAATGAACACGGAGAAATAATAAAAAAAAACGGATGAAAATTGATTTAGAAATATAAAACAATATGGCTAGAGTGTTTTATATAAACACTAAAATTTAAACCGACGTTGAGTTAGCAATAGATTTCAGCAATAATTTTTCATTTCCAACTATTACAAAACCAACGCGTACATAAAACCAATTATAATATATTTGTTAAAAAAAAACTACAATTAGCTAAAACTAATCTCATTTATACAAAAATAACATTCAAATTATTACCACCCTGCCATTACATTGCTAATACATGCAACGTCACTTAAAGGAAGATTTAGCTTAGTTTGCCCAATTTTATTGCAGCAATTTTTGCATTTTTGTAAAGATCTACCCTTAACTAATAACATATTGAAAACTTACGACGAAGGTATTTTTCTAAATTAACATATTTAGTCCTGAAGAGCGCGTATCGCGATAACAAATTGCTTATACACGCAACGTTATTTAAAATTAGATTTAGCATTGTTTGCCTAATTTTATTCCAGCAATTTTTGGTTTTTGTAAAGATCTACCCTTAGCTAATAATAGATTAAAAAATTACAATGAAGATATTTTTCTAATTTGAAATATTTAGTCCTGACGAGCGCGCATCGCGATAACAGATTGGATATACACACAACGTCATTTAAAACAAGATTTAGCATTGTTTGCCCAATTTTATAATTTTATTCCAGCAATTTTTGCGTTTTAGTAAAGATCTACCTTAAGCTAATAACATATTAAAAAATTACGATGAAGGTATTTTTAAATTAAAATATTTATTCCTGAAGAGCGCGCATCGCGAAAACAGATTGGATATGCACGCAACGTTATTTAAAGCAAGATTTAGCATTGTTTGCCCAATTTTATTGCAACAATTTTTGCGTTTTTGTAACTATCTACCCTTAGCTAATAACATTAAAAAATTACGATGAAGATATTTTTTTAAATTAAAATATTTAGTCCTGAAGGGTGTGCATCGCGATAACAGATTGCTCATACACGCAACGTCATTTAAAGCAAGATTTAGCATTGTTTGCCCAATTTTATTCCAGCAATTTTTGCGTTTTTGTAAAGATCTACCCTTAGCTAATAATATATTAAAAAATTACGATGAAAATTTTTTTTTAATTTAAATTATTTAATCTTGAAGTGTGCGCATCCTGATAAAATATTGCTTATACACGCAACGTCATTTAAAGTAAGGTTTTGCATTGTTTGCCTAATTTTATTCCAGCAATTTTTTGGGTTTTGTACTTACCTACCCTTGACTAATACCATAAAAAAAAATTATAATGAAAGTATTTTTCTAAATTAAAATATTTAATCCTGATTTAAATTGCTTCAAATGTGTTGCATGTATTATCAAGCTTTATCATGATGCGCGCTCTTCAGGATTAAATATTTTAATTTAAAGAAGTACCTGCATCGTATTTTTTTCACGTTATTGCTTAAAGATAGATCTTTATGAAAATGCAAAAATTGCTGGAATAAAATTGGGCAAACAATGCTAAATTTTGCTTAAGTGATGTTGCGTGTATTAGCAATGTAATGCCAGGGTGGTAATAATTTGAATGTTATTTTTGCATAAATGAGATTAGTTTTAGCTAATTGTAGTTTTTTTGTAACAAATATATTATAATTTTATTTACGCATTGGTTTTGTAATAGTTGCAAATGAAAAGTTATTGCTGAAATCTATTGCTAACTTCATGTCGATAAAATTTAATGGGAATTGCAATCACCACTACTCCTAATTATTTCAGGTAATCTCCTCCCCATGAAATTAAAGAACGGTTGGACTACTTCAGTTATCTGTCGTTCGATTAAATTTCTAACTAGTTCAGGATAACGAAACAATCGTCTTCTTGCCATATTCCAAACATATTCTGTACAGTTCTGGTGATTTAGGTTTCGCTCGGACGAACAACTTCTTGGCGACTATTTTGCAGTTTTCAAGTGGTTATCTGTTGCTAAAGTCAAAAACAGCAAACTACTATTTTGTGGTCGCTTGAAGTCTTTATCAATGTTAGTCGCCATATCAACTATATCTCGACATCAACAAATACAAAAATCTGGTGTGAAACAACACACGACTTTCTCTTACGCACATAAATATGCCAATAGTACCCACAAATCAATAGATTATTGTCTACGTTTATTTTGGAAACAATAACTGTAACGGTCACCCATCCAAGTTGCTGGACAGGCGAAAGGCTGCTTAACTCCGGAAATTTTC
>JAHWXV010308794.1:0-14068 GCA_024586415.1 Phrixothrix hirtus
TACATAATGTATCAATAACTATTTGCTGCCTTTTAACTTAATTATGTTCTTTAAATGTAAAATAATTGCGTCGCCTTGCTTTGTTTCCATATTTAATTTACTGCTACTTGAAAAAAATATGTAATAGCTTTTCAATAATTGCAAAATAAGAAAAAAACTCCTTTACTATCAGATTTAAAATACATTGGTATTAAATTCTTTAATTATATACGAGGCACACTCGATGACTTTTGCGCGGCATTGGTATGAATTTCTCTAGAGAAAGAAGTATGAGATGCTAATTTTTAACACTCATTATATAAGTTTAACGTGCTTTATTTTTAAATAGTTTTTTCCTATTACAGCTTTTGCGTATATCTTTGCATTTTCTTTAGCTCGTGTTCATACCACTCTCACTTTAATGATTAACTGATTCTTGTAATTTAAATTGACGCTATTATTCTCAATGCCCATTGGATAAATAGTTAACGCTTTTAACCTCTTTAAATTTAGTTTTTTGTTAACGTATCTTATCCTTACATGTCACTTTATAGTACGTATTGTTCCACGTAACCCATTTAGTGATGCTAAATTATTTAGCGTTGGGTTAACGTTGTACTATACCCGTTATATACGAGGTATCACCGAATAATTCTATGTTAGCTTTGATCTATAAAAAGCAATTCAGATATCCTTTTTAATTGTCAATGCGTCCCTAACCAGGACAGAAATTTACCGTTATTACATATCTTATTTAATTTGTTTATATGATATCATGCAATTTGTAAATATTCTACTGGGTATTTGAATAAATATCTACTTACTTGTTGAATTAACTTGTAATTTCACAGATCTTACATTTACCTAATTTACTTCTCTTTAGGTTTTCTTAGATCTACAGTTCCAGATGCTGAGTTCCTGTTGCAAATAAGTTTATCTTAAGTGAATATCTTATCGTTCAAGTGTCGCTTGCTACTGCTTAAATTGAACGACTGGTGACCTACCTATTCCTTACTTTACTTTATTTTTATCTTCGGAAGACTGCGAATTAATTCGAGCCAGAAGGGATACACCGAGAAGTACAGTTTATAGCAACATTTTACCATCATTAGCTACACCATACCCCTCCCCTACTCTTCCGCTTTGCTACTGAGCTAGATTTTGTGGTACCACTTACAAAAAATAAATATTTTGAAAGTATTTGTATATCCAAATTTACGGTATTGAGCCATCCCCCTATCATTTTAAAACTCGTAACAAGATAATATACAACACACTTTACATCAACATTTAATGATTCAAATAAATTTTACTTTTAACAAGGTAGACGTGAATGAAACATTAGCTTATTTAAATTAACTCGTTAGCAATGGAACATACTGCAGGTATATAAAGAGAAATACTATAACCTATTGTTATTTCCAGCTTGGTGATTATAAGGTCATGGTTTGTAAATAGCTATTGTTTACTGAACATTTTATCCATCTTAAAATAAAGGAGAATTTTAGTTGGCATCTAATTATAACTTTTCTTATTGATATTTAACAGTAAAGCTATAAGAAATTGCCTACATTTTATTAATCAATTAATCATTTTTAATGATATTTGCCTAAAAGGTATTTAGCCGTTTATGTCTACTACTGTAGGATATCATGCTAAATTAAAATTGGCATTATTATAATGAAGTCAGAGCAATTGATCATACACACGTGTTATTAACTTTTTTATCAATTAAAATTATATTAATTGTACATTACTAGAAGTAAACCAAGTCGGTGTAGTTACGTTATAAAAACACCCATAGTTTTAGACCTTTTATGATAGTGAAAATAACACAAAATAATTTTTAGCTTTTATATTTTATTGTGGTCCATTATTGATTGAAACAGTTGACCACAACAAAGCTAAATTATACATTATTTTAAAACAAAATCCTAATTTCTTTATGTTATGTCATAGCGAATGTAATGAGGAATTCAATTATCCCAAATAAGTCGGGATGCAGTTACACACATTAAAAAAACAAGGTCATAACCTATCTTTATGTTAGAGCAAATATAAAAATTCTGCTTTAACATTTAAAAACCCAAACGATAAAAATTATTTCGTATTACAAAAAGTTCGTCATAGAAGGCCTAAAAATTTGTTTTTTGTAAAATCCAGCCACTAACATGTATCGCCTTAATCAATACTTACTGGTTTTGTCTAATAAAAAATGATTTCAACCTCTACCAGTTGCTATTTTTTCCTTTATTAGGTTTTTGATTCGAGGTCAATAATTTCCGGCAAGCCGCGAATTTTCATTCCTTTGGGCACTCGAGTACCAATTAACTCTGACAATATACATTCGTAAAGGAATTCTTTTAAACTAGTAAGCATTTATTGAACTCAAAAATAAACTGTTTTGTCGAATTTTAATTATTTTGATATCTGTATGAGTATATAAAAATCAAACCACAGAGTAATATGGTAATATAGAATTGTCCCTGAATTTAAAGAAAATAATTGCGTTTTCTTTTTAATCCGATAATACCATCTTAATTAAGTAGCAGTACCAATTGTTTGATTGCGGACAGAATATAAATACTTAACTTCAACACTACATCCATCTTCAAGCACACCGTCAGGAAAGGTATCCAAGTATATACATGAAGTCGCCGTTTTTTGGGCAACACTGTCGTATCGTTGTATTCCATTTCGCTCGTTTGTTCTTCCATAAATAATTGCAATACTATGAAGTTCTGTTTTACTTTTATATATAATGTCCTTTACTATACAGTGGCAAGAAGTTCTTCCTTGCCATTTACATGACGTAGTAGATCGATTACCTTGCATAGACTTCCATTTCAAACTTCCATGAGTTTGTATTTTTATTTATTACTTTATTTTCTAATGAACTTTCAGTTCATATAAAATTCTTTCTCTTTCAGCTACAAAGTCATTTCCATTCATATTGGGTTTGGTATCATCAGGTTTATAACGTTTATTCGCTTCTGTACTGGCGTTTCTTGCTTACACTTTTTTGTTTCCCTTTTCCTTTTATGCTTTAGATTTTTGAATTTAAAATACACCCTTTTCTTTGACTTCATTGCACAGCTATGTCAAGGGGGGCATTAATAACGGATAATTCAGTTCCTAAATAGCGCTGTAACTATGACCCCCTCACCTAGAAAAATTTTAAACTAGGGATATTTATCGTTTTGCATAATTTGTAGCTACATTGGTGAACAAAAGTTCGGTTTTATGTACGATATAATCTAATGCAGTGCATATTTCTGAACATATTGTTTTGTTGTAGATGCACACAGTTTGCTTCGTTTTTATTTCTTCTTGTACAGCATTCCATCAGACAATCTGGGGTAGTTCAATCACATTTGTTAGCCCATTTCTTAGGTCCTGCTTAAGTTGTTGGTCACTTGGTTCTATTTTGCTATTGATGACAATGCTAAAACGTGGAATGCGTAACTTTAAAATTCTTCTTGTTTATATTTCATAAGCAGAACTTTTTGAGATATTTTAAAGTTGAGATGCGTAGCAGTTTACTGCTTGATTAGAGCATTCTAACTTTTCATATATGTGTTACGCGCTCTAAAATTCGTGAATGTATACTAGAATCTCCGTCACCGCTTAAATATTAAATATTTCTAACGTACATCGTGTTCCTCTACGACTTTGTTCAAGCCTTCAATTATATCTTGCCCCGTTCCACTTTTTTAAAACAAACATAGGGTTTCATAAAGTCTTTTCTTTTCGCGGAGGCACCTGTACTGCAAAATTAATTAGGTATTCTCGAACACAACTGCCGTCTACAATTACAGTTCTAAATGGAACATTATCTTCTTCATTATCAGCTTCTAAGGCAAAAACTTTTTTGTCCTTTCTTGTTTGTAGCACTTGATTTCTTTAAATTTCTGCCCACTGATAACTATTGTACTTTCTACTTTTTTGTAATAAGTATAGCTCAATATAGATATATGCATAAGATTAATTAATTCTTCACTCCGATAGAATTAGAATCGCAAACGAGCATTTTATTAACTGTACTCCAAGTTTTCGGTTCATGAGATAAACTATAATTTTCTTTTCCACAAGTATTACTTAAGTAGACTGCATTTGAAGTAGTAATGTAGTACCAACCTACATCTTTTAGTTTAAGTTCAAACAGCTGACGACGAGCAATTCAATAACTATAATTTCAATACAAAAACATTTGTATAACTAGTGTTTTTATTTAAAGGGTTACTTCTCATAAAAAATTTTGAAATTATTAAAGATCGTAACATAGACGACAAGACGAAATATCAGTTAGTGTAACTTTCATTATTCGTTTTACGAACTCTTTTGTGAGATTTTTAATGTAATTTGTAAAAAAAAATGGTTTCACTATTGCTATCTTAAATTATTTGAAGCTGTAGACGATTATTCATTCTGTAAATGAGTTAGAGAAAAACCTTCTTATTTGGCAGTAGTAGTTAATAATAGCCACAGCAATTATTATGACAGATCGCAACTCAGGATTCTATTAACCGAACCTTGTAATGGTCTAAAAGTAACTTCTGTGTGTTGATTCTACCATATTGATCTCTTATCAATGGTACTGCGTATAGATTACATTTCATGATCATCCTGCTGCTGAATGACGTTTGACTTTTTAAAAATACTAAATTCTGATCATGATTTATTTTCTGTTCTAGAATATTTGGTCATTTTCTTTAACTCAACAAAAGATTCCTAAAATTAGACGTATTTTAAAGTAACAGGTGTCTCTTATGAAACTATCATTTTTTACACCAACAGCGTGGAAAATGATAGAATTGCTCAAAGAAAAAACCAAGGCATCTCTATATGAGCTAATCGTCAATAAAACGGACAATGAAAATAGCGGGAATGTTAATTATGAAAATAACATACCCAGATAGCGATAAAAGGTACGACAAACGGAAACTATGGATATTTGGATGCATCTCTGACATGGTGAGGTATATCTTTTACTCTGTCAGGTTAACGTTAATTTGAAATTTGAAGTTAGAGTGTTTACGGTTGAGCAATAAACATTATTGCCTACAATGTCAAGGATATCATTTCGAGCAGTCTTTATAAGAATTTTTTGTTTTGTATTTTAACAAAAATGTCCACTAAAAACAAATTCAATGATATTTCTAAATCCAATAGCTCAGTTAAATCGTTGTAGTTACTTTCAAGTGGTCGCTAATTTGACCTAATGATCTCAGACATGCCTCCAAAGATCAATTCTTTCCGTTGATGGCGTTTTTTGTTGCTCTTTCTGTATAAAGAAAAAAGATTATCAATCAGAAGAAATATTAGCATCTAACTATTAACTGCTTACTTGTGGCATACTAACTTAAAATTGGCACATTAATTTGCTGTGGGTTTGGATTGGCTTGAAATGTTAGTGTATGGAGAGCCTAAGTTAACCATAGGATCGCCAAAATACAAATCTTTGGCCACCGCTTTATAAAAATTATCAGCTATTATGACTGTGTAGTTCATGATAGTGTCTAGGTTGTGCTTCGATACGCTTGAATTTGACGGCGTTCACCGCTCTACTGTGTGATTCATTATTTTAGAGCAAGTGATATAATACTCGTTTGGCTCTTTGAAATGAAAACCTTTATAATGCGTTACCAGTTGATACATTAACTACAACATCTACTGTACTAGTTTTTAATTTGTAATTCATTAACTTTGTCTTTATAGTTGTTAAAATTAAACACGTGTTAAACTAGTACAGAGCAAAACACAAAACAAAAGGTTGACCTACGAAGCTCACGGTAAAGATTAACCGAGGAAGAACATTTTCAGGTTCTAAAATATTGTCTGTGTTTTAATTTTTTGCGAAAATAAGAATAAAAGACACCCAAAATATATAGTAAAGAGAACTAGGGACTCCAAAAATTATTGTGATTTTATCCTGTATTGTCGTTGTGAGTACCACCAGAACTTGTTCTGTTGCAAACAATAACAGATTACGGTATCTATACATTATAAGACGTAATATCTATAAAAATTAAAAATAATGCTTGATTTATTACTCGGTACTTCTTAAAATCGCAACAAAGTCTCTTTTCAATACCTAGAAGCTACGCGTGTTTGTTAGTATTAGTTATCATGAAAACAGTTTTCTCTATTGTATGCATACATGGATACATACGTGGATGATGCTTTTGGCAAAACACGAATATTAAATTTATCATTTTAAATATGTTAAAATTATTGACCAACCATAGCACAAATATTACAAATGGATTGTGAGCTGTAGTTATAGTAACCTATTGGTTTATTCACTTACAATTAATATTAATTCCTGAATAGTCAAGTAAGTGAAGGACGTCCATTGAAAAGGTTGGGAGCTCTAATTTTTTGTTAAGTTGTATAGGTGTGAGACAAAGAAAATATCCAACATTCCATTGCCCTCTTCTCAGACGATCTGCCACCTTCAAAAAACCACCAAAAATAGGTTCTTTGTCAAATTTTTGGTACACAACGTCTTTATAGCGCACAGGACCCCATAATACGTTATTTAAAATAACTAAAAATCAAGTTTTGCAGTTGCCCTCTCCTCCGCGCTATCCTGTATTTTAAATAAAAAACAACAAAAAAGAAGTTCTTAACGACTTTTTAATGTACAACTTTTTTACAATACATTTTAACCGCCAATAATAAGTTTGTTGACGATTTATAGACGACAAAAATTTTTTACAATTTTGGTATATAAATTCTGTTAGTACTATTATTACAGAACGAGCAGTGAAGCTCTCAGGAAAGGTAAAATTATCCAATTTTACGAAATGTTTATTTTCTTTTCACTTTAGATAGCAATAACCCTGTAGTACATCATTTTATCGTAAAAATTGTAATAATCGGTCTTGTAGAAAATTTAGTTAGAAACGTATTGCATATGTAATTTTTGCAAAACATATTTAAAGAGCAGTAACGGAAGACTAGGTGAGAAAAGCAGCAAAGGACCACCTCCGGGTCACAAATGGATTGCCTTAGAGGGGAGAGAAAGGATCGGTTTGGATTATAGCACCCACTCGCTCATTCATTTAATGCGTGGAGTTATGGAAATTGGTTTTGTTCTTGACTATATGATACTTCAAATTATAAATTTCATGCTATGTCGTTGGTATAAGTGATTTCAATGTAAAATAGGGTTGCAGGACAAAAATGACTTGCTAGTTTCAATTGGTGATATCATCGCTCTGCTATATGTGTGATGCTTGTTTGAATGAAATTCATGCAATTGATGTGAAGAAGAGATGAGTAAAGACTATTTTGCAATCAAGCATAAAACGCGAACAATCGAGGATAAAAGGAGAAGAAAGGAATAAAAACTATTCTTGAATCAAGCATAAAACGCCGACAAACGAGGATAGAAGGAATTAAACCCCATTGTCATTGCGAAAAAAATTATGAACAAGAAAATGATGCAGGCTTACCTTCTACTCGGAAGAGATCTAGAAGGAGCATTCCCTTCAATAGGAATGCCTAGGTAGAGTTCTGGAGAGTTTCAATGTAAAGGCCTTTTTTTTCGCAAAATACATGTTCCGCAATATTCCACCAGCCTCAATGCATGAACGCCTAGGAAATTGCTACGTAAATTAACTTCATCTTCACTAGAATGGAAGGAAAGGAAAGCATACTAGAAGGTGAGAGAGAAGGGTCGCTAAATTCGCATAAACAAAGGCGTGTTCGAGTAGAATAGCTTCTTCGGAGAGAGGATGATGGGCCGTTGAATTATCCCAAAGTAAAGAAAATCATTATCTAGATAAAATTGTAAAGATAAGAAAGTAATGCATTTGAGCGCCACGCCGTTATGTTCACAAGTAACTCGCAGAGCAAGATCTGTAATAGGAAAGAAACATTTACGGTGCATCCTGCATATGCTAAAGGCAAAGCATATGTAGGTAACCCGCAATAGTAATAATAAAATCGAGAGCATGAATATAAGGATGCACATATAGCGTTTGAATATATAAGTAGTGTCAGTAACTTTTCGATTACACCTGGTAATCTACCGTACAAAATAGTAAACCTAAAAAAGAAATTTATGTAGCAAGAAACAATGTTGAAAAATAAAGATAACCATTTATTAATGGATTTAACGTAAAAACAGATACTTTGCAAATAAATTAGTGTTTATAAGCAAATGATAATAAATTATTAAAAGTTCGAAAATCTTGTAAATACGTTTCTTAGTTTAAAATAAAACATTGAAAGTCTTCATATAGATTGACAGATAAACGTGTCTGTCTGGCTGTCCAGTACAATGTTATATCAAAACAGAAAACCTAAGAAATGAATTAAAGTAAAATTATTTAAGGTTAAACATAAACTTTTAATTATATAGACATAACAACTGGCGTTATAAAAAAACGGGACAAATCGGTAAGCAGATTTTACTAATGACATTAATTAGCAAAAGATTCCAGAGGAAGGTAAAATTTATTTAAACGGAGAACTAAATGTAATTTTAACACAATTTTTTTATTCAATTTAGTTGCAGCCAAAATAACAATTATATATCAAAAATCTATATTTTATTTAAGACAAAAGGATTCATCTCTAACCGTGAGAAAATAACCCGAGTTGTCCTTTGTTTTACAGATTAGCCCATGAAAAATTGAAGTTCTTAAATCAAATCATATCATTCGTAAGAAAATTACTAATAATCAAGATACAGAAGTCAAAATATTTACTTAATTTGCACTAAAAATACCAGGACAGCAAGAATTTGAATATGCAACACCAAAACACGATTTTCTAACAATTTACAACAACGTTCACTCATGGGCGTAATAGTCGGAAAGCTAAGAATATTCTACATAAACTTGAAATTGTTTTTACCGCAATTTACCTTCAGAAGAACATTACTAAAATACTGTTTGACTACGCAAACTCCCGAGTAGTCATGGCATACTTATTGACTTTGGCCCGAATGATGCTGATGAAAATGAATTGAGAAACGATGAAAAATGGGGTATCAGAGAATTTCTTAACATATGTATACCAATCAACTGTTTTTACAGCTGAAGAATCTAAAAAACTTATAGCTGTGAAAGAGAAATTTGCAAAAGCCCTGCAAAGCTTATAAAGTAGGAGATCTACGGCCCAATTTTGGGTGCTGTATTTTATAATGGCTACTCTTGTGAAATAGTTCATCGAAACCGAAAGAAGACGAAGTGGAAACTTTACTCTATTGGTTATTGGTTCTATGCCAAAAGTGCTCACTCGTACCAGCAAGAAATATCCTATTTCGAAAAAAGTTAATCCACCTGAATTCCAAATATTTACCGTGGAATGTTACTTTGCCGTTCGAAGAACATGCAAGTTCTGGTCGGTAATTTGGACAGATATGACTATTAAATAAACA
The DNA here is from genome assembly GCA_024586415.1 of Phrixothrix hirtus. NCBI lineage: Eukaryota > Metazoa > Arthropoda > Insecta > Coleoptera > Phengodidae > Phrixothrix > Phrixothrix hirtus. The sequence continues at coordinate 9,374 of JAHWXV010308794.1, forward strand.
CCTTGAATAAAATGAAGATTAACTCACGGACGGTGGATGACAGACAAGAAACCCTTGAGATGGACTCTTGGAATGACTTACATTCAGAATATAGCTCAAGAGATAGAGAACTTCACCAACGTGAGACCAATGTCACCTGAACCTTACGTGGAGATGAGGGCCTCTAGTATTAATCGTGACATGCAGGATTGTAGAAAAGCTGCTTGAGTAGTTTTCAAAATACCTAGCTATCCCTAAAATCGATGCAATGATAATCATTAGCTCTGGAGTTGTGGAAAGCGAACAGATCAATTGTCACCTGACCTAGAAGATCGGGATAACAGGAATTTCAAAAATTGTTGGTGAAACCTTAGGATTTGTGTCATTTAAAAAGGCGGATGCAATGGAGTTTGACACGAACGCATTCGTGTAATGGGGAGAGACACTGTTTCAAAGTTTTTTCACAGTTAAGCAATGACAGGAAGTCCTGCAAGAGTACTTCACCTGAACTTGCACCGTTTCCTATGTCCCTTTTTAATGAGGATGGTATGCATGACGGCACAAAATGTTTTGTATGCGGCATTTGCACCTCCTTCAGGTGACTTATAACGCCCCAAACAACAACTAGTAGTAGTTAATCGCAGAATTCCTTTCCAAAAGGTAGTGTGAAATCGCAATTACCCTTTGGAGCCATTTGTGCAGATTACGTGAAATTCATTCAACAACATTACGGTTGTACTGTGAGGGTTGCTTTTGATGGTTGTCCTAATACACATGCACTGCAAAGCACTGAGAGTGCTGAAAGAGCATGATAGAGTAGGATAAATATCTCAGCTGATATAATGTTCGACAAAGTAACAATTAATCAAACACCTCAAGGACAGTTTCTGTCTAATAACAATAACAACGGACGTCATTGCACTAATAATGACTGAACCTGAGAAATCAAACATAATAGAAAACCAGGCCGAAGAAGATACCGATGTACTAATAGTCAGCACTGCAAAATCTTTGGCTTTACAATATGATACTGGTGATTGTTAGTGAGGGTATTGATTTGTTGCTTGGACTCACTGTATCAATACCCACCAACAAAATTATAAACATGAAAAAACCTGAGGAAGGTAATGCACGGGATACTCTATACTCTTCATCTTCATTTAGATATGACTCACCTTAAAGCGTTCTCCTTCTTCATGATAGAGGTGAACGCAACACTACCTCCAGTAATTTTGGTTTTGGGAAAAGTGAATTCTGTATTATTTTCCAAAATAATCCATTCTTACAAGACATTGCAAAGGAGTTCTTGAACCCAAATACCACTGCTATTAGTATTTAGGAGGCAGAAGACAGCATTTTAATTGCGTTGTATAATAATAACCGTAACCCATCCTTCAGCTCTCCGTTTTAACAAATTCTTAAGAAGCAGTACAAAATTGAATCTTACGATTTCCTCCTACAACTGAGGCAGTTCAATATCATTCATTCCACATATACCATCAGGTCACGACATCGATGGGAATCAAGAAAAGTCCATTCAAAAGCCTGTCGGGGATTAGATCCCATAAAATCGATCGCAGATGCTGTTCCACTAAGCTTACTTAGAAGCGACTCGTGGAAATGCCAACCAGGATGCATGGGAGCTTTTGGCTATAACAGAGGTAGTTTCATGAGCTTCAGCCCTTGTAACTACCGTCGCGGCCGGTCATGTGACAGCATACCTGAGATCTATTTTGATGGTGATGATTCACTTTCCTTACTCGATACGATAACCTCGACCACGACTCCGCACTTGGGAAAATGTATATAGTTATATACAGATAGTACATAAAATAATGCCCCAGTTACATATTTGAGTAGTATGAAACGTAAGCGTTGTAGATTGTCGGTTTAATGTCACAATTAAATAACTCAGGCAGTTTTAGACAAAACGCTTTGTTGTTTTCCCGCATGCAGCGCCACATACACAAAATTGCAACAAGTCGCAATAAGAGCATATATAACACCAACTTGCTAAGTTTTAAGGTATTATTGTATTAGTTGAATCTGCCAATGGAATAGTAGAGATAGAGCGATATACAAAAGAATTTGAATATAGGGTATTTTTTGGTTGCACCATTTTGTAATAAGCCGAAAGTTTTGTTTAAAATATAAATAGCTCTTTCATTACCATTAAATTAAGCAAGAACTTTTAAATCTGTTTAACATAAATTATACAATGGTTTCTCCAGTCGAAAGATATTCTTTAACATGGCGAATTATATCCAATACAGAGAAATTATTCGAACCGACAATCCACTCGTTTCAGTTACCAATTTTTAGTATTATTTATAATATCAAACTTTCCATTCATTTAATCATAGATTCTAATAAATTTGTTTACATTTTGATTCATAGTGTTAGAAATACTTAGCAAGGCCGTTATTTTCTATACAAATCTTTTGATTATTCGTTTCACTGTGAATGCTATATCTATTTATATTATGAGAATACGTATATAAAGCTAAAATTTAACTCATTTTGCCTTCATCGTTTCAATTTTGAAGTTAATGGTATTTTTTTAACAGCAATGTTTCCATTCGCCATCAGATCTTCTTTATCTATTTATATTCCAATTAGCGTCTCTTGATTACTTTTGAAATTTTTTAACGAAGTTTTGATTAAAATTAAGTATTAAAAAGATAGTCTCAGTGTAACTTAGATTTACCTATTAAATCTATATTGTACGTATTTTTTAATCATTCATATTAGTTTCCTATTAGAAATAACGTGCATATGAAATATAAATTAACACGCAGCTATAATTAAGACAAAAGTTTTTTTGCTCACTAATTGTTACATTTTGAAGTACATATAATGACCCTTTTAACATTAACAGTAACTATAAATAATTGGAAAAGATGGGTTAAATCCGAGAATTGCTATTCATGTATACGGAATCGGCAACACTGATGATGAAGGCACAATCTAACGTATCCATTGTAAAGTATGAAATTTTTGACAGTATACACATTCAAAATATTTTGAAGTACAGACAGGGTTTGTGTTGTTTACAGTGACTTGAAAATTTATCGCAGTCAAGATAATGGGACCAACCCGTGAACATTTCCGGGCGATGATTTACTACGAAATTCGCCATGAATTATCTCAACAGTAGTGCATAGATCTACTGATTTCGACTTTTAGCAATTAACGGACATACAAAGCCACTGTATATTTCTGCTGTAGTGAATTTAATGGGTGCTGTCGTTCGATCACGGACGACTTTAAACATGCTCGTTTAAAATTGGAGGTTGTGCCAGATGTAATCGATATTATGCGCGAACTAATAATACAAAATCATCATCCAATATAGACCGAAATTGATTCAACCCTCTAATTAGTGAAAAGGATTTCTTCACATAATTTGACAATCGTTCAAAAACGTATAGTGTCGATTGTAGCAAAAATATGATGGTATGTCAAAATCGATGTGTAACATCTAAATAGGCGGCTAATGTTGAATCTATGAATATGTTCCCCGAGGTAAACAGCAGTCGATTGAGTGTGTCATCTAAGATGAGCCTAACCCCATAACAATTATTCGTGCAAGAAGTACTTCAAAGATGGTGGACTAATTCTTAGGATAAATGGACATGTGACTGCCGTACCACTAGATGATTGTAGAACTGTTAATTGTGAATGGTACACATCCATTCGTTTGACAGCAGTGTTTGGTTAAATAAGAAAAGCAACAAGCGATGAAGGATCGCTTTTCGCTGACACCTTAGCCGATATCACTCAATACTTCATCGGTAAAACAATTCGCCGTACAGTTTTGACTTGGCAACTAATGATTTATTTTATTCCAGCACTCGGAGGGGTCAACCGCAAAAGCAAATAACATGGTCAATGCTTTTTGACGCCAGAAGGAACGGTTGATGCATTCAAAATGTATGTTTTAATTCAAATGTACGCTTTTTTGTCGAGAGTTACTCGTTAGGTTCCACGTCATCGATTCCTACAGAACAAAAAGAAGAACCAGTCGCCAAGGCATATTTACCTTATGTGCCACAGACAGAATTAGTAGAATATTAAACAAACATAACGTTGAAACAACTTTTAAGACAAATAGAAAGATTATTCAGACCCTTCAAAACCCTAAAACAAAAATAAATTTAGAAAGTCAAGAAGTCTATGAAATCCCATGCCGTCACTGCCATCGATCATACATAGGAGAAACTAATAGAAAGGTCAGTGTAAGACGAGAGAAGCATAAAAGTTCGGTAAATAAAAATGAGAAAACGTCATCATTAGCACAACATGTAAACACTACACGGTATCCGATCGACTTCGATAATACCAAATTTATCGCAAATATCGAATAACAAACACGAAGAATAATAAAAGAAGCGATATAAATACAAAAACGATCAAACAATTTAAATACACGTGACGACACCCAAAGATTACCAACAGCTTGGAAATCATTATTAACAACATCGACTATGTCACAATTAAGGCGTGACAGAAAGCTGTACCTAAGCAGGAAGACGTTAGTTCCATACGAACAACAAGATTGCGAAATACAGTTACAACAGACTTGATAATGACAGATGTGCGTCGGCCAAAACGTAGCCCAATAGGTTCTTTTTAGAACCGAAACATATTTACGCGAGGGATTACCCAGAAAATCAATCCAGCATATATATATATATATATATATATATATATATA
>JAHWXV010308822.1:0-27895 GCA_024586415.1 Phrixothrix hirtus
CTATATTATTTTTTTGTTATTATTATGCCTGACTGATAACATTCTGGGTATGTAAATAAATACCTAATTATTTTTTAAATTATATTGTTCTAATTTCACCAAACTTCTTTCTTTTCCTAGTTGATTTTTCTTTAGGTTTACTTAGGTTTACTGTACCAAAGCCCGAGTGCGTATTGAGGGTAAACTTATTATAAAAGAGCATCTTGTCGTTCGGGTGTTCTTTGTGATTTTCTTTTTTATAGAGAACGACTGGCGCCCTATTTGCTCTTTGCAGTACTTTCTTTTTTTACTTTTAACTTAAGCCGACTTTGACGTTGTCCGAACTGAGAAGAGACCAGCCGTGAAGTGTTAGGCTTGACAACTTGATACCCCCTACTCTACCGCATAGCTACTCAGCTAGAATCAGTGGCAAACTCCAAATAGCAACAGCAACTCCATTCAGCAAATGACTGTTCGCTAATATTTACACGTTTGAAGTCAAAGTGTTTCACCCTTCGTTCACATTTCAATTGTTCTTGTTCTGCATTCGTCCGTAAACCGCCCTGGGTTTTTCTCTGGGTAATTTCATTATACGATATGTTACATCGTTAATACTTTTTATAACTTGGACGTTCCCAAGATATTTCTATTCTAGAAAATAAATCCCTTGGTTTTGGGACTGGTACAATCAAACGAGATCGTTACAACGTAGTCGAATTGCCTTTGATCACTAATAATTTGAATGTTATTTCGAGCTCTCTAATGGATTGAATTTAGTTTCTTTTGAAGACTTTCGGATACCTATTTCCAGCAACATACTCCTCTCCAGACTTGCTACCAACTCCACATCACACGGTAGCCGAATTTAACCACCAAACAACGCTCTAGATGGAGTCTCTTCTGTCGCCTCGTTTACAGCTGATCGATATGCCATCAAGAACAGATGTAAGTACTGCTCCTGATATATTTGATTATCTGAGATGACTTTTGACAAATACTTTTCCATAGTTCGATTCGTGCGTTCCACTATTCCGTGTGACTGTGAATGAAGATAAGTAACTCTAGTCTAGAGGTTTTGGAATAAGGTGACTTAAAATTCCTTCCTTGGTCTGAATGTAATTCCCATGGAATTTCGAAGCAGCTAAACGGTTCTTTCGTTAAGATCTGGCTCACTGTAACTTCTACTTGACTTGTAAAGCGCATGCTGCGGTCCATTTACTAAAATAGTCCATCACAGCTAGGATGTATTTATTTCCTGCCTCTGTATCTGGAAGTGGTCCAGCTACTTTTTCGAATGGACTATCCACGCTATACTGTCTCAGCGATGGTTTTCGCCTGCTCAGTGGATTGTTTTCGTAAGCGTATGTTACACATTTTCGGTACCGCTCCTCAACATCATCCCCGAGGTTTACCAAATAAAATCGCTCGCGGACCTTTTCCAGAGATTTCTTTATTCCTATATGCCCTCGTGTAATGTAGTTGTCGCAAAACTTCCGCTATTCTGTTTTTCGGAACCAGCAACGCATTTGTCTTTCACCTCGATAATTATTTTCCCGGGCTTTTTCAAAAGGCTATCGTCAACCTGCACGAAACCCTATTCGGGACAATATGCTTTAACAATGGTATTAAATGAAGCCACTTCCGCCCAACATGGTCTTTGATATTCATTCTTCCACTTTAACAACTTCAGATTTGGGTCGTTTTCTTGAACTTGCTTAACATTATCCGATTTTCAGTCATGTTTGATTACACTACAGTAGTGCAGTTTACGAGAGACCCTTTAACTTTTGACTCCTATCAGAATTAGTGTTTAACATCTATTGGGAATGGTCATCTTGATAAATTCTCGGCGTTTGGATGATTTCTTCCAACATGATGTTAAAATTCAAAGTCATACTTTTGTAGTCGTTCAATTCATCTCGCTATTTGGCCTTATGAATTCTTAAACCGTAGTAGCTATTTCAACAGTGCATCGCCAGTTCTCAATAAAACAGCCTTTAGCATCGGTAGCAATTCTTTACACGTAACACAGTAGTTCTTTTCAGGTTTGAGCAACACTTTGCTGAAATATTCAATCATTCGTTCTTCCCCATCTTGAATTTGTGACAGCACTGCACCGATATCAACGTGGCTAGCATCGATATCAAAGAGAAGTCTCTCATCCATTCTAGGGTAACTGTGTATGGAAGAGGTTACAAAAGTTCGTTTAAGTGTTTTAAATGATTCCTGGCAGCTATTGTTCCATAAATAAGGTTGATCTTCTTTAGTAAGTTTTCTAAGGGGTTTTGCGATGTCTGCAAATACATGTGCAAATCGCCGACAGCAAGAACATAACTCCAAGAAGCTTCGTAATTCACGTTTATCTTTCGGTTGTTACCATTCTTGTACAGACTGAATTTTCTCTGGGTTAGCTGCTGCACCTTTATCAGAAACTACTTCGTTTTGAATCAAGTTGCACTTTATCGTACTGATCCGTAGGTGTGCACTTCGTACTGCGTTCATCAAAGGACTTTCCAATAACTATGACATCGTCTAAGTATACTAGACAAGTTTACGAAAACAATCCGCTTGGGATCAATTCCATTAGTCTTTTTGACGTTGTTAATGCATTACGCATGCCATAGGGCATCACTATGTAGTGCTATAGACCAGATCCAATGAAGAATACCATTTTTGCCCGGTGTTCAGCCTTAATACCGGCTTTCCAATACCAACTTTTCATATCAAGTTGAAAACAATTTGGAGCCGGAAAGCGTATCTAAAGTTATACCAATTCATGTTAGACAGTAGCTGTCTTTTTGGTTACATTATTCAAGCGGAGGTAATCCATACAAAACCTAGTGCTACTGGTAGACAACTCTACAATCCGTTCACGGGGTATGTCCCTGATTATCTTGTCGACTTCCTCTCGTTTAGATAAAGGCAGCCTCCTTAGTCGTTGACGTATTGGTTGGGCATCACCGGTATTTATTTTACGCGTCATGTTTATTCTTCTCTTCAAACCGTCATCAGTGGCAAATATATCGATATATTGTTGAATAAGTTAACGATTATTTTTATTGCTCTTCGTTATCAACTCGTATGATGTCATTCTTCAAGTCTAAGGCGAAGTCAAACTCAAACACTATATCCATACCCAATCAGACAGCTTTGTAAATACCAACTACTAGTATGCGATGCGTACACTTGTTATAACCGATCTAGTCAAAAGTTAGAAAGGTTTTCGGACATCACTATTAAAATAAGCTATTAATTTCAAAAGAGCTGTTGTAATAATTTGAATTTCGTGACATTGCAATGTAAAACTATATAATTTATAGGCATTTTGTGTTGCCAATGGTTAAATACCATCAAATTCATCTTTAAGGAATTAGTATGTTATTTCGTCGTGCTAGGCGAGCTCAAGACTGTCTTTTAGACTATCGTTTGAACGACACATGTATGTTTTTGGTGTGCTTTCACTTCCTACTGAATTTAGAGAATAAAACACCTATTTTAGGATGAGTAATTAACGCTGATTGATTTTACGAGGTTTGGCAATTCTTCTTTTATAGTTTTTTATTACAAGACTTCAATTCGCCACTGTTTCTTGCCTGAAAAAGTAGCTAACACTCTAGCCTGTGCCGCTACGAGATGAAATCGTTGTTGGGCCTTTTATAGCTGCCATTAGCAAGCTTCTGAACACAGCGGTAACTCCACGCCTTGTTTTACAAGTTACACCTCTCCTATCGGGCCTTACAATTGACTTTACTGGACGCCCAGCAAGAAGACCGTTCATTCTACAAAGGAACCCTGGAACGATTGAAGTTTGCTACGGAAAGTCTGCATGTTTCGAACTTCAGATTAGTGACAACAGTTGCTTTTTTGTTCACTTCCAAATATCGGCGAAATAAAATTGACAACATGGAATGCTTTGCTGCCTCTTAAAGCTTACTTAAATGCTAATCGTTTAATCAGTCTAAGAACTACCTGCTGTTCTTTAATTATCTTTAACTACAATTACTTTATTTGATAATATTGTCCGATAATAAGAAACTACTGCTTATAAAGATCTCCAATTGAATTTATTCGTACGTGTACAAAACACAATGTTATATATCTAAACGATTATGTTATCGCTCTAGATAAGCATTTATGCAGACCTGTTACTCGACAAAGTTTACATTATAGTTTTCCCAGAAGTACTGGCTTGCAATCCTTATTTGTATACATTAAATTGGCATTCCAAAATGTCGTTCCTAGTTCATAAGATCATTTAGGGTCACGCGTCTTACGAATAATTTTTAATTAAATAACGGTCCACTGTTGCAACAGGCTGCTCCAATCACGAACTAGAAAATGTTAACGTGCATTTTCCATCTTTAATAATAATTTTTATATTTTTGTTGATTACCAGCGTAACTTAAAAAAATGTATGCACACCTTAATTCATTCAATAAATATTTCTTATCCTATGAATTTATTACATTGCGATGTAAAAGCAAATGTGCTAGCTTATTTACCTACTACTTACGGTTTTGTATTTCCAAAAAGATTTATCTAAAATTATTGTCTGCAGTTCTCCAAATGTTCACTGAAATTTAACTTATTGAAAGCCGAACTTTATTTATTTATTTATATAGATTTATATAGATGACAATATAACCTTTTATTATTATAAAGCAAAGTTTATTTAACAATTATAATAAATAAATGTAATTTTATTAAAAAAGCTCATTGCATTTTTCTCTAATATTAATTTACTAAAGCATTAAATACCTTTAAATTTGCTAATTAGCAGCTTCATCTTATTTCAAAACGGAAGTTTAATTTAAACTACTACAATAAATATTATTAATTAAATAATAAAACTAAAAATACCTACCTACTAGTTTGAAAGGTGGGAAACCGCATCTAACTTGTTATAGTTCCGTTTTTTCCGATATAAATCTTGCAAGTTCAATTAATTCATCGTTGAAACCACAGAACATAAGTTCAAACTTCGAGTAGATTTTATTATAGAACTATCGACTTGACAGATAATTACTAGTTTCCTAACTTGCACTGACTGCCCAAGGCGGTGTAAAGTACATTGCCGCGGAAGCTAATTTATTGGGGCGGGATATCAAGTGGAACGCGTAACTCTCAGATAGTGCGATCCGTAGATAGATGTGGAACGCGAGATTCTGTATGGGTTCAAAATAAATGCGCCCTAGTGCGCGAAGTGGAACTAGCTATTATTAGACGTTTAATTATATCCCCGCTTTTAATTATAATTTCACATGGAAGATTCCGAATATGAGTAGAGCTGTATTTAAACTTCGTTTGGGTAAGTCTACGCTCTACGAATACAACATCTTTAACACCCAATTACGTTTAAGGTTTTCAGTTACGTGACTTCACATAATCTAGAAATTATAGCTTCGATTTCGTTCTGGTTTTGGACTTGTTGATACTCATTGGTCTTAAAAATTTCTTTCTTTTGGCCATAAAGACGGCTAGACAAGCGCGCAACGATTTCTTCATCTGCTTCATCGCTACGGCCTTTACCAGTAACTGCACCTCGCACTACTAGCCTCTGCCACGCATTCCCTTTTTATGCCACCGAAGTATAGTCCGCCTAAGACAGATCACCTGCTATTGCATATAGACGTGCTGAATATGTTGATACGCATCTGTTCCTAAGTTTTAGGCATAAAGAAACCTTTGTGTAGTATTTGAAAGCGGCGGATTACTATTGTTGTGGGTACGCTGAATATTTGTAGTAACATTGGGAAAGGAAAGAAGCTGGAGGTCATTCTCGCAGATTACGAATTTAAAATAATATTTAAATATCTCTTGTTAATTTAAAATGCAAATTTTCATAATGTCCGATGGCTATTGATAATGTAATTATTCGAAGAATTCGAAAAAAGTTCGAAAAATTAACTTATGTAATCGTTTCAGTTTTAATTTTAATTATTGTGAATGTTAGTTAATCTTTTAAATCATCCTTTTCCAATGTAGCTATGGCAATTTTTGATTACATTTCAGGAAATTATAGTGAAAAATCATATGAGACATATATGTAAGTAAATAAAGTTGTAAAAATACGTTTGACACAGACTTTTGATTATTACCTCTCTGGTTCAACAAAATCAATAATACTATACTGGTGTAATGCATTTATAAACCGAAATCAACTGTTTATAAATCATGACTATTTTAATATACGCATTCGTGTATTTTAATATTTATATGCTTCCATGTATTCCAAATTTTAACATATTTCTTAGTAGCACGTTGTTTTCTTAAACTACTAAATTTCAGGCTGCTCTAGTTGACCTTTTTGAGAACCTTGACGGATGGGACTTTCATAACGTACTAAAGGTTCTGAAGTATTCCTGGTTAAAGTGTATTAAAATGTAATAAAATTACCTTGGAAAAATACCAAAAAATTGAAAAAACAATTGAGGTCGCAAATTTTTCAAATTGTTCTCGTATAATCCTTTTTCCTATTCTTTTGCGATGTATAAATAAGTATGTAAACAACTTTATATGTACTACAACGAAAAAGTAGATTAAACGGAAGCGTTGTCAACGTCCGTATCGTAAAAATGTTCCATTTGACAACAGCATATTCGTTTCCTTAACATATTGCATTTTTATATTTTAATTCGTTGGATATGGTGCCATTGGCATTGGATTGTATTAAATGCCGTTCTTCATAATTATTTTCAGAACTTACAACGTTTCGTTAATTTAGCAACAATAAATTCTCTTAGTTTAATTGTACTAATTCTTTTGCATTTACAATCCTAATTACTAAAATTGATTATGGCAAATTTGTTGGTTCCTGTAAGTAGGATGTCGAACCTGGTGTAGTCTTCAACCCGTTAATGTTTGATCTTCAATAGTAATTACGCTGAAGGTCTGGTTTTAGGTGCCTCTCAAAGACAAGAGAACCTAGAAGAAAGAATGTACGTCGGAGCAACAATTCTTTGTCTCCATAGACACATCTGTAAATTATCCCTAACTTGTGCTCAATCTCAAGAACAATTTTATTTATGGCTTGGTAATTGGGGATGAGTTAACCATTAAGAAGTTAATCAAGTGATCAGCGTGATTCAGATTAAACAGCAATGAGCCATTTATTTATTTCATATGACTAAACATTTATTCTGTACTAATGTTAACATAGATTTCTTATGCAGCAATTTAACCTCATCGTTTCTGTTTGAAATGCTTTTAAATAATCCTAATTTTAATTTCTAATTTACTGGTATTTCCTTATTATTTTAAAGTATTTCAGACATTTCCTTTATAAAACCATTTCCACATATTTTGTAATAAATCCACACTTTCATAGATTATATAGTATAGAGTGTAATTTATCCACCTTGCATATGTTTAGAATTTTTGTTAACATTATCTTACGAGGGAACCCAACAAACACGGCTAAGTTATCGCATTGATTGCTAAATTCTTGCATCATTTGTACAATTCCGGGTAAACGCTGGATCCCAACCGGCTTCTGACACATAATCACGGGCACAATGTGGGTAGCCAACGACTGCCACTGCAGACATATCTTGCGCCAACGTTTTTGCTGTTTTAAATTTTGCGATTTGTTTTAGTTCTTACGGTAGTTATATCTAACCTCTAACCTAACATGTTACTTTATTATACATAGTGTACAAGTGTAATATTTATTTTATTATGATAAATTAACTTTGCAAGAGTTCCTTTAAAACTTTTAAATGTTGCGTTTTATCTATAACCAATTGGCAATGGTTCTTTCTGAATTTATCGGTTATCGCCATTTCAGTGTTTAGAACACATTAAGAGGACAGCTTTAAAAGCAAATATCTAAGCATTTTTATGAGACCGGTAAGTTTTGTAAATTTTTATTAATTTAATTAGTTGACAATTTCTGTTTGAAGATGATTATGGCAAAATCTATAAAAAAATGTAAGCAAGCTGAACTTTTGTCAGATGTGCAGAGCGTCACAAAATTTAGTGAAAAATGGAAACGTCTTCGTAAAAAATAGCTACGATACTTGGAAAGCAATGATGATAAACAGTAGTATACATTACCTCAGCATCCAAAGCTAAATATAAATAGCATCCCATCTTCATTTATAGGTCACATAGAAAAACGTCTGCAACCTTCATAGGATTCTTTACTGCATCAACCATTAAGTGCAAATTTTCCTATTACAAGAACAAAAAATAATTATACATATTCTCGAGGAACAAACTCTGGTACAACACAACTAAATTTTGTGCACATTACCAGAGGATATAAAACATTTTAATATTGTGGTAAGAGTAGCAAGTCATAAATACATTTTATGTATTCACAAAAATAATTCATATTATACTGTTGCAGTTTACTTATCTGGATTGGGTGGAACGCATATTTGTGCCTAGACTAATACAATTCTAAGAAAGCTATTGATCGATGAAGTTGCATGCTAGAGTTTTCATGGAAAGAGATTGAATAAAAACCTATTTTTTTAATTAACCTTAAAATCAGTTATTCTTGGTGAGTAATTGTTTATAAGTAGATTACTACATCATAACATAAGTACAGTTTAGGCTGCGTATGATATAAACAACACAAATCAGCTGTAGTCTTGAAGCTAAATGCACCATCGGAGGCTGTTTATGGCCCGTTGCTTTAATGTTTACGTTTCGTATAAAAGTGCACATATTAATTTGTATAAAACCGACTAACATAAATGACATTGTACAATTAAAAATGTAAGAAGACAGACACATGTTGCGTTACTTACAGGCAATTATAAAGATGGGTATAAGAATTAAAAATAAATAGCGACCGACAGCATAATTTTTAGCCTTTTTTTATCACTCAGTGATAATCAGTGTTTACCACAGAGTTGAACTTATGTAAATACGAGGCATGCAAAGTATGACATCATGCAAACCTGCCAATAGCGTAGTTCCTTGTTTGTTTATATCACATGCAGCTTTAACTTCAACACAGTTTAAATAACTAAGATGGTCCATATAAATACCAAGCTGTCAGATACAAAATTGGAATAGATTGTGAGATGGTATATTCTGCCAAAATGACTGAAGTCATTGTGAAATAGCTATATTTTATTTTAAAGCCATCTTATTGCACTACGTAATAAAATAAGCCGACCGTTAAAATACATATCTCATGTGTTTCTATAAGAATAAAACAGAATAAATATTAAAATCGGTTAGTATAACATCTCAGAATTTATTCCAAAACTTAAGAAAACTAGATTACATTAGTGATTATTTAATTTATCGTAATAATAGCTAACTTAAAAAACTAAAACCAATAGAAATTTTGTTTTAAAAACATTAGTCACAGTGAAGGGTACACCTAATCAAACTTTGAATAACCCGGCATCTTTTTATAGATGCTGTAAAGTTGCGGGACCCGCATACATCTGATCGTGATGTGAAGAACTTGATCAAGATGTGGTTGAAGCATTTTGTTTTACCTTTTAGTCATGAATACTCAATCTAAAACATTTTCATCTCAGATTTCTTAAATGGAAAAATACAAATATATTGATCAGTACCAACATTTACATGTAGAGCCTATTTTTTTAAAATAAACATATTTTGAACGTATTGGTCTATTATTCCAAATGAAAGTAAATAACCAAGTAATGCATGTATGGTACATCTATCTGACATCAAATATATAGTATTAATTACGTATAGTTTATGTTCCAAGTTTTAAAGAAATATATAATATGGCTTTATAAACTCGTTACAAAATTAAATCATTAGGCTGTGATATTTGCGTTATTTTTTCATCTATTTTACATCAAAGTATAAGGTATAATGACGTAATTCATAACCAAAAATGGCGTAAATAAGACGACATCTTGCTATCTGGGATAGTAGGGAAGTATAACCGATAACCAAAAACTGAACATCGAAAATTTTAACTAAAAAATAATTATTTTTGATATCTGTATCATGTAAGAAAAATTATTAAATGAAATAAAAAAAATACATTGAAAGCAATGTATATATTTCTGTTACACTACTGTACAGTATCGATTCAGCATCTTAAAATAACAAAAGTTCATTTAAGATTGGTCCATTACTAGCAAAATGCTGGGCCATTATCGTCAGCCAGCAACAGACCATATTTTGCCTTGCCCATCTGATGGCCAGCACGACGTAGTTAATCTGGCCCATCATTGTAAACTAGCATCAAACCATTGTTGGAACTTCTGGCATACTATTATTGGGAATGCATTGGGCCAGAAGCAGAGTATTTATTGGGAACAATCTTTTTGAAAAAAAATTAAATTCCTTTACACGCAGGATTAAACTTTGCTATTAAAACGCGAAACGTGCGATTTCAGTAGAGAAAGCTAAACGATTTAGATATAATATTTTGAAATAGAAAAGCTAGTAAGTTTACGCCTTGCTGTGCCTCTATTTTGGACGCGTTGTGTAACGCATGATTGAGAGTAATGCTTACATTGAGATAACATTAAAATTGGTAGACGTTGAATCCTAATTTAAATACAGGAGACTAAGGTTATTGAAATTATGTAATTAAATCTGGCAAAGTCTCTTTCGATTAATGGTTATATTGTGCATAAAGTTTTCAAAATTCTCGAACAATTTAAGTCAATTAATTGGGTCGCTTTTGATGTTTTCGCCAATGGCGGCTTCTTTATTGAAAATCCACATTATTTAATTTCTGGTAAAAATTACCTACAACGCTTGGTACTAATTAAGCTAAAGCCAAATTCCACCTGTTTCTTCATTTATCTGCCTTTGCTAGTTTTCGTTTACCGAATTTCGTCTTCCAAAATTTACGAATGTGTAGGCGTTTTGAAAACTTTACATATCAAAAATTAGATTCAAAAGTTGTTTAGTTGCTCATTTGCATATAAATACGAATAATGTGATGACTTAACTATGACCTGAATTTAAGTAATTGAACGATAACTATTCAGAAATTCGGTTAATTTTGTATAATAGCATACTAGGGAATCTTAAAATATATACCCCGTTTTCGATAAAATTGGGATATATATTTTCCAGCAAAAAAATAAGGGAGACGTATTGTTTTGTATTGTCTATGAACGCCACTAAAGGGATGAAACTTGCACCTAAAGTATCAAACCTTTTTGTTTTTTGGGATTCACTCATAAATTTGTGCACAGAAGATGTGTAAATTGACGCTATAACAATTTTTAATGAACTTTCGCACTATCCAATAGATTTTTCAAAATTTTGATGGAAACCATCGCTTTCTTATAATTTTAGAGATTATCTCAAAACCCCGTTCTAGAATTTACAAAATTGTATGTAGAAAAATTTTAGTAATAAAAATAAAACTTAGGGTTTTCTGAATTTTTTCATATTTTTTTATATTCATTATGTTAGGGGTGAACTTCAATGTACTACTTTAATAACTAAAACGATAATAAAAACATTATTGAGGAAACATTATATGTATAATGTTATCACTGCAATTTAATGTGTGCAAATATGTTTCTAAAATCGACCTCGCCCAGTGTAACGCCCTGCACTAAAACAGACCACTCTGTCTACGTCAATGAAATTTTTTGAATTTTTTCGGAAGCCGAAATATGAGATACTTACAAATGAGTTTGTTATGTATTGTAATTTATTTCGATAACCTACCCTATCCCGCCTCAAGTTAAATTATTTCAATTACTGCTAATAAATTCACCAATTCAATACGTATTAATGCGTTAATTAATATAGGAACATTTAGTCTAGTTCAACGATGGTAATAGTAAATATTTATATTAAAAAAAGAAACTATGCCATAGATCGAACTAACGTGTGTCCCAAAGATCTTGGAATCACGCTTGGCCATGAAACGAAGGTAATATGTCTATCTAGAATCGCGCAGCATTAATCAAATAACCAACTTTCGTTGGTACTACGAGTTGAAAATATTAACATTCTCATTAATATACGCATTTATGCAAAATTCCATATTATCAAACACATTTTGTAATATTTTGTAATTTATTTCTTCACAACTTCTTACTATATTGTTTTTTAAATTTTCTATTGTGTGTACTGCATCTCTGAATACAGACTTTTTTAAGTATGGAACAATAAGGAAGTCCAACGGGGTTAGATCACAAGAGCGTGGTGAAAATCTGTCCTTGCTTATATAGGTGTCGCAAAAAACTCATGAAGACAATTAATGTATCGTGGGAAACGTGCGGTCTAGTAGAATCCTGTTGGAAGAAGCCATTTTGAAGTTCACCATCATGAAGTTCATTAATAAATTGTCGCAAAACATGTCTATAAGTAGCAGCATTTACATACCTTCAAAAAATATTGAGCCGAAAATTATTCGCCTTTACATCGCTAACCACACACCAATTTTAACGGGATGCAAGGAGCTTCTCTAAAAAAAAATGCTAGTTGTTAAGGCACCACATACGCATGTTCTGAGAATTTAAATATCCATCGGAGTGAAACCAAGACTCGCCTGAAAAAAATGTTAAATTTAACACATCATCATCCATATTTTCTACGAACCACTGACAGTATGCCAGACTTTTATTATAAAAGTGGTAAAAGCTCTTGATACATTTGCAACCTATATGAATGCATATGAAAATCTTGACAAAGAACCCTATGGGTAGTGATACGTTTTAAATCTACCTGTTGTGCAAGTCTTCTAATTGAAGTGGTAAGTCCTTCTTGTATTTCATTTCTAATGTTATTTATAACGTTCTCATTTCTAACACGAGGTCTTCCACTTCTTGGTCTATGATGAATATTCCCAGTGATGCGGAAATAATCAACTGATCGTAACACTTGCCTTTTAAACTGATTCGTATAAATAAAACCTAAGGAAACCGCTGTCTAAATTATGCTATGCAATTATTGGTATCATACTGCCATTCACCATTTTCCATACGTCGGCCATTATAAAAATAACTTTCCATAATAAATATATTTTATTCTCCAACGTAGCTGGTCGAAATATCAAAACTTATAACGGAGATGCCTGATCAGTGTTACAAATACTTCGGGTATAGCTCTTAAAGTCAGAGTGTGGGCCAGGAATGTTCGATGGATACACGGAAATTATTTACCTATTATTTATGTACATGATAAAATTATTTACAAAGTTGCTTCCCAGTGCAAACTGAAGCTTTCAAACTCTAATCTTTAATAGTCGTTTGCTACCTTTAATTTTCTACATACTGTATATACTTTTGTGTCATCACTGCTGTTGTAAATAACTCAATTAATACATTTAGTTTTAGTTTCAATTAATGTTTGCTGTTAATTATTATCAAGTTAACTTTTAAAAATCTTGCTTTTATTTGTATTCAATTGCGTAGCACTGGAAATATACTTAATTTTAATTTAAACTAGTTACAATTAATTTTAACTCAGGATAATTGCATGCTTATTTGTTTCAAGCAATATTTTGCTTTGACATTTATTTATCCTTCTATTTGAAACTATTTTCATGTACAGTGGTTATATTACCTTTGTAATACGACCTTTTATTATTTATTTGAATAATTATATACTCAGAAATAAGGCTTCATAACAGAAAATTCATTTATTAAACATAAATATCAAGTTCTACAACGTTTGAATTTTATTTTTGGAAGAACCTTTTTAAGTTAAATGATAGCCGTTCTGATTGTAATTATTGAACGTAAATGGCGTACTAATGTCCTTTCTCGTTAGTATTTATCGTCGATATGATTGATTCAGGAACCTAGTCCACAAAATGGGGCTTACTTGCTGATGCCGTGAAATGTTGTGTTTAATGTTTCTAACTTGTTTCGCGAGTGAAATTATTTTTAGGTAATTATCGCTTGGTATCAAATTAGCGGATTGTGGCCCGACGTCCACCTAAGGGTTTAGGTCAGCACATGGTGGGAAAGATCTAACTTGTGGGTGACCTTTTCACAGCCGTATGGATGGGATCCGAAGTGTATCACACACCTCGGTGAGTGTTATTATGAATAATTATTGACCAAACGAAAGTTATACTTTTGTTCATTAGTTGAATTCAAAAATTAGAAATGCAAGTAAATAACCTCTGTGGTTTGTTGTAACCAAGTGCGGTGAATCGCCTATAGAGCGTTCCGTTACTCTTAATTTTGAAATGGCACGACCTGTATTTAGATGTGCGGTTATTCTGAATCAAATTTGAATTATGAAACGTAAAAATATTTTGGTTTAATGCGACAATTTTAATATTGACTTTCATAGGATTAAAGTACCACTCGGTTATGGGTTGGTTCTTCCTTATAATTTTCAGCTTGAATTCTCAGATGAGATGTTTTACAAGCGAAGGATGTAAGCACTTTCTGAAGTTTGACTTAAAACGCGTGCTTTTATATCAAACAGTTATCAATAATTCAAAAATAGAAACGGATTTCTACTAGCTTAACTTATTTAATTAACATATTTCACTATTAACTAATATACCATCAGATGCGCGATTTAATTCGCTTGAAGCAGTAATAACAATCATTAATGGGACTACTTCTGTTAGCTATAAATTACCAAATAGTTATACAGGTCTAATTACATGAATTAACAAAATAAAAGTTATGCATAATATAGCGGTTGACAATTTAAATTGATCCTTAACTAAATAAGTTACATCTTAATTAACATAAATCAATTAAATCAATTTAAATGATGTAAAAATTCCATTAATAGCTAAAACTAGCGTTTGTTTATCTTATCTTCCCTATACAGGCATATTATTTATATACAAAGTTCAAACTCCTTGACCTACATAGGTATTGTTTTGTTGTTTCAGGTTAAAAATCTTGAACTATAAAATTAAACAAATTGCAAAAGAAACTCAAGATACTTCAAACACTGCTATTAATTGATATAACGGTAATAAAAAGTAAATAAACAAATACAATAAACGTTTGCTAAATGTTTGGTAATTATAAAAATAATAATTAAATGAAATATACATAGGATGTTTGATTTTAAGCAATCTAAATAAATATAATTAATGTAGCTACACCTTTACAGGCAGCAAGTTTATCCTTATAATTTATTGAATTAATTATTTACAAAAGGTAAACTTGCAGCAGTGGCGTAGGTTCATTATAGTTTTAGTGTGAACATTTTCAGGTTTAATAATAAATAAGAAATACAAATTTTGTAGTAATTTGCAATAATTAGTGACAACTAATAAAAGTTATATTTTTTGGTTATTTGTTTTAATTTTAATATGTGTATAAAATAGGAAAAGATCTACCTTGTCAAAGTCATAGTAGGAGTTTATTCTAAGACGTCTGGGACATCATTATTTTTAGCTGCTCGTTGCCCTAAAATAATTATGCATCGTCGTTCATTTGAATTAACAAAATTTACAATAAATAATGTTACTAACGCGACAAACTGGTAACTAATGCTGTAGTTTAATGAATAGACAATGATTATTATTGAGCTATATTTATACTTTGATTATGAAAGCGTACTATCCTACTTCAAAAACATTGTACTTACTTTACTTTTTTTCTTTAATACTGTTGGATTATGAAAAAATGAAAAACAGTAATATTTGTTTTTTAAATCTCTATCTACCTAATCAATTTGATCCCATGTTTATGAGACACACTGTATACATAAGTTATTAGTTATAGAATATAACAAACAAATCATAAGAATATATATCATTAAAGTTATGGACCCCTAGCAAATACTTGTTTTCCACCCTTTGAAATGCCTTTTACTTATGAATCATATATTGCTTTCTAAAAGCATGCTATTAGAATTGAAACAAAGAAATTGTTAGTAGAAATTGTACTAAACGTCTCTAGTAACTTTTATTACGTTAAACACGACTCGGTACCTTCATCTTTGGATTGCTAATTGTAAATCTACTGTAAAGACTGCAAAATTAACTGTTATTATTAAAGGATATCGCGGCGCCAACGCCACCAGGCGACTCCGACGGTACCATCCGGCTGGTTCTCGGTTTCTCTACCATTTTGGTCATGTTGTAGAATCGAGTGACTGCCAGAGTTGATACCGGTGTTGGTTTAGTTACCCGGCAACATTCGCCATCAACATCGAATGATATCCCGGCATTTTACGGGTTCATGCGAGAGCCGAATTTTCCTGCCAAGCTTGCCGCATACGGCACGATGCCCTTAGAATCGAAAATAAGTCAAAATTACATTTTGTGGTGATTTATAAATAAATATTTTTATTATTAACCCTTAATAATAGAAGGTTGACTAGATGTAAGTTTCACTTAGACAAGCCTATTACAATATAAAAATTACTTAAGTGTCTGAATGTTCGATATAATCTTGGGCTGAGCTTACGCGTATGAAATTTATTTAATCAATGCGGAAAATCTTGAATATTATGTTTATCAATTTTAAATATGAACATTATTTCAGCAAATCTTACCAACTCAGAAATGATAAAAGGGAATTGTTTTAATGAAGTTACAAAAAAGCTTAAACGCTGCTTTTCTCAACTCTTGACGTTCCTGAAACTTGAGGCTTTCCTCAATAGCACTGAAATTGAGTACATTACCTAGTTAGTTTTTTAAAATATAATTTCAAAGCTTTACCATTTATTTGCACAAATGTAACTTGTTAGAAAATTAAATTAGCCGTCAGTATCAGCGAAATATTTGATGTCTTCATAAATCAACTTTTAAATTGTTAATGTCTCGTTTCTAATTTGCGCAATATTTAAAGTAGCATTTACACAATTCTGTTCAGTAAACTGCTTTTGAGTACTACTTAACAAAAATGCCAAACTTTGTTATTGATAAATTGTTTAATTATAGACCACATTTGTCCGTTAGGAAAGAAAATTAAAATGTCTCAATTTTGTTTCTTGCGAAATTCAGCTTGTAATTTAGGTCACAGTATTGTGCGATATTATGTTCTTTTGTACAGCAACCGCGTTATTTTCAACTTCATATAAAACGTTAATTTTTTTATTTAGTATACATAATGAATTAAAACCAATTTAAAAATATATTCATTTGTGAAAATCAATTAACGGCAATTCCTAGTGCCTATGCAAACACACAGATATCTGCTATTTTTTATTGTATTGTTTATTTTATTTTCATTTCCGAGTCAACAAGAATTTTCAAACTGTGTACTCAAAACGTTCGCGCAGCCTTCATATTTCTTCAATAAACATATTGTCACTGACAATTCTCGCAGTTAATTTATGATCGAAATGACAAATTTTCGAATTATTTTGAAAGTGTTAAAATCATGATTATTAAAATTGAGAAATGTATGCACGTGCAGAACCACATCATTTTATAATTCAACCTTAAATCTAAGTATAACGTTACCCCGATCGTCGCACCCCCATCAACGTTTATGCATGGATTAACATTTTGCAAATCGAATGATCTAAAAAAAAGATGTTGTTTTGTTACAACCATTAATTTGTATTAAATATAGCCAGATTATCGTCTTCACATTGACTGATACAATGTTTACTTCCACCTAAGTACGTGTATGAGTAACGCCAGTACGCTTCTGGGCATTTTTTAATTTAAAATTACTTAAAGTTTTTGAACTAGCCATTTTTTAACAGTCGGGTTTAATCATAAGCATTTCAAAATCTTATCTCTGAAAATATAGCTAAGTTTGAGAAATAAAGAAAACACATACTGCTACTTGTTACCTTTAATCATAAATATTTTAAAATTGAATTGATAATCAGTAATTGTTTTATTAAAATGTGTTCAGAATATTTGTAATTATCAATTTCTATATGGTAGATATTTATCTTTGCATGCCTTTTCTCGATCAGAACCTTTAGTTCCTATTTACAATGAATGTAAACAGAACAGATACGAAAAACCAACATAATTTATAAAGCTAAGCTAACGATATTCAATGATGTGGTTCACAATGTATCTGCTGAATTTTTACCTCTACGTCAGTTTTATGTATGTGCACAGAAAATAATTTCAAGTGCTTTCTGTAATCGATAATTTACATCTCTAACTAGATAGTAAACTCTAATTATAGAACTAAACGCTAGTAAAATAGAAAATAATTATTAATTAGTAGCGAAAAGACCTTCACACAATACCAGAGTTCTAACACTTTTCCAAATTAACTCAATAACTGAACAAGAAATACCTGAACCAATGAACTCAAATATACAATGAAAATATCTATCTTCATTATTAAGCACAATTTTAATAGTTTAGATATTTCTTGTTTAGTCATTGAATTAATTTAAAGCCTTTCACAAAGTTTTAGACGTCTTGCTTTTACAAAAGCTTGTTCTCCACTAATTAATAATTATCTTTTATTTTAGTAGTTCCATTTAGAGTTTGGAATATATGTGTGTGTGGGTATACGCGAGTGCACGTGCGTGTGAGTATTTGTGTGTGTGTTTGTGTGTGTGTGTGCTGGCGCGAGGGTGTGCATGCGTGCGTGGGTGGGTGTGTGTGTGTGAAATTGTTTTTCCGAGTTTTCTTCCACGTATTTCTTTTGCCCTTAAATGGTCAGTTTTTATTGCGGCGACGTTTTGCCAGAGTCTCATCCGTCATTGTCAAGCCTTTTCATTCTTTGTTTTTACTGCGATTTCTCGTGATAATAGTCGAAGTCTAATTATCTGCACGGGTTTGTTGCTTCTTCTTATATAATACAGCTTTTACGCTTAGTTGGTTATCGTTCCTCTCTGTGTCTGTTGTGGTTAACTGATTTTGAAAGTTACTTTCTCTATTTTCACTACTGGTGTCGTTCTGCCTGTGTTTTTTTGACTTTTTTTATTTGTAATTAAATGTTTCCATGTCTCAGGTATCTTTGACTATTGTCTCTTTTGTTTAACCTGTTGGATCTTTTTTCTATTCTATGGCTTCTCCAATTATTTTTGTCAAGTAATTTTCGATGTTTGTGAGGACTTTAGTATTCTCGAAATCTATTTTATTGGTTGTGTTTTGTTTGCGTTGTGCTAGGGATGAAGTGGCTTCGTTTTCTTGTACCGCGTTGATGTGTTCATCTCTTCTGACATTAGTTCTTCTATTTGTTGGCCAATATAGAAACTTTCGCAGTTGTCGCAGGGAATTTCATAAACACCTTGAACTTCCAACTATATTGTTTCTTTGGGATTTAGTACAATGTTTTTTATTTTTTTAAAGCCGTTTGAATATTGTATTTTGCTAAGATTCTGCTGATTTTTTCCATAGTACTTCTGATATACAGTATGGTTGCCCTTGATGTTGGTTCTATTTTTTCATGATTTATTTGTTTTTCTTTTTAGTGCTTTTTGGATTTCGTTATCTGTGAATCCACTTTTTTGAAGTGCATACAGTAGCATTTTCATTTCGTCTTTTGTGTTCTGAGCTTGCGATCTTTTTACTAGCGTTTTTACAACTGAGTATAATTGTAAGGGGTGGTGATGTGATTTTGCATTCAAGTATCTGTCAGTGAGTGGCCTTTTTATACACTGTATACCCTAATGTGCCTTCATTTCTATTTTTTATTAACACAACTAAGAATGGTATTTGATTGTTCTGTTCTACTTCCATTGTAAACTTGATCTTCTCATGTATGCTGTTCAGGTGTTCTAAGAAATTGTTTAAATTGTCTTTTCCGTGATTCAAAATTACAATCGTGTCGTCAAAATATCTTTACCACAATTTTGGTTTTAGCGTTACATTTGCTTATGCTTTTGTTTAAAAGTTTTCCATAAATATATTAGGGTTTACAGGTGACAGCGGTGAGTCCATGAGGGCACCTTCAATTTGTTTGTATCTTTTGTGTTTGTAAATGAAATAAGTATTATTGAGGCAGTGCTTCATGAAATCCAACATACTACTACATGAATTATATTTTCCCTTTATTATTGATAAGGTCTCTTTTATTGGTATTTGTGAAAACAGATACTACATCAAAACTGGTTAGTAGATCGTCAGGTTTCAAAGTCTGGTTTTCTAGAAGTTCTAAGAGATGTCTCGAAGTTTTTACATAAAAGGCAGGATTTTCCACGTGATTTTCTAGCGTTGTCTCCAGGTATCTTGCTACTCGTTGTGTTGGTGCACCTATAGAGCCAACTATTGGTCGTAGTGGAGTATCTTCTTTGAGTATTTTTGGTAGTCCATATGGTTTGAGACATCTAGAAGATTTTTCTCTTGGTATCAGTTTCTCTTTTAATTCTTGTTTAATAGAGATTTCTGTAATTAACACAAACAAGACAATCCAAACCAGAAGTAATAGATCCAAAGAAAGTAACATGTAACCTATCTACGTATGCACTAAATACTACCGAAACCAGCATCCTAACAAAACATATTGTGGTAAATAAGACCACAAACGAAGGTATACCACATCGAAACAAGGTGCGTTACATTATGTTTGCAATTTTAAAGTTTAAATTTTAATAATTTGGCATATAAATAGAAAAAAATGGGGATATTGAGTAATGATAGAAATAAAAATGATTGCATAACTACAACAATTTACTAGAATTTATCGGAAGACGATTTAAGTTTCCAATCGAAATTCATTAAAAACAAATAAATGGGGGCTGCTAGCATGAGAAGAAAACCCTAAAATTAATGTTAATAAACTCATACACATGATAAAAGAAGTCAAATGCAATAATTAATAGTGAAAGTTCAACAAATAAAGCAAGTTTAGAGGTCAAGTACAAATATCAAGTAAATTGGTATGTTTTGCTTATTTGTGCATATGTCAATAACTAAATCATTAAAATACAAGATAAATGCAATATAAAGAATTAAACAATGTGAAAAGGTCGTTGTGTGAAAATGAAATGTGCGAGTTATAACTGTGTCGTACGTCCAATAAACCAATTTTACATCTAAAAGGACATAGTGGAACCGTGAGGAACATTTTGGTGCAATTTTCTAATCAATTAGTTTAAATTTTTAAGATTCAAAGATTTATTATAAACGGTGTAGTCAAGTAAATAACCTCTGGAATTTGAAATTTTAAAATCTTGAAAAATAATAAATGATGTTTCCAGATCTAGCTTATATCTAAGGTAGGATAGATATAAAGGCATTGAGTCCAAATTTAAATTCATATCTTCAAATATAGGCCCAAAATTACAGGTTTTCTTGATTTAAGAAAGTGCACGCTTCAAGTTTCCATTGAAATTTGCCATATATGGCAGTAGATATCCAACTGTTGGATGAAATGGTGCTACTCAGTTCAAGTATTTATAAGTTTCGTAATAAAGTTAATTGAAGGTGATTCAATATAACTGAAACAAGCAAAATTAATTAAAGTTAACTGAATTCTGCAACAAAGTAACAGAATTATAAGAAATTAAATTAAAAATGAGGTACGTAATTAAATGTGCAAATCAACAATAAAACAATAAAGGAAAATTCGTGAAAAGGTGTAAATTAAATACGATCTATAAATATTTACCTATAAAATGTGGTGAATCCGGAGAATTCTGTGTGATTAATAAACCATCGGTGTAAACAACCTCCACGTCATAGATAATTAATGATATAAGCAAGTGAACGCCTATAAATAGAATTCAAATTTGTAAATTTAAATAACTTACAGTTAAAATCTTAATACCTGAAGGTATAACCGACATCTTGTTGGGGATAATTGTTGAAAATCGTTAAAAATCACCGAACGTTAAATCTTCAACAGTGTTTATTAATTAATTTCAACATTGATAATTTATTGACAAACAAAATAGTGTTCTTGTGGTGTAAATAACTTTTAAATAAAGAAAAATTAACAAACACTTTTATAAAAACAAGTGTAACATCACATGAAGCTTTATAAATCGACAGTCGTGAAGGAAGTGGTATTCAGGATCCATCGTGTGATGTAACAAGATTAGAAAGCGTTCAATATACCAAATACCTGTACACAAGTTTGGTCAAAACATTTGTTTAATAGTATAGTTAATTTTTAAATTTATTTTGATACTTTATCTTTCTTGTTTGATGATAGATATTTAATTGTAAAATACAGAATAGGTTCTATTTTTAATGTCAGAATTTAATTCAATTTTCCATGTATGGAAAAATTTGACTGAAACAAAAAATAACCTTTGGGTGAGTAACGAAACTTTTGTAAACGTTTCCCGAATTGTATGATTTTTATTTAATTGAAAACGTTTGAAGTTTATAATGAACATACAATTTATTTTAATTTAAATAAAATTACTCGATTTTGATTAAACTCTTATCATTTTTATTTCAGGCAACTGTAAATCCACTTAACATTTATTGTAAATCGTTTAAGCCAATAAATAAATTTTGTTTATGTGGTGATCAACCAAAGTGTAAATAGGTGTATGTTTGTTTGCATCCGTTCAAGAGTACAGTTGGTTGCCGCAAGTAAGTGTCCGAGCACAACCATGATTTGAATGTTTGGAGCATGTAAATTGGATTGCATAGTAAGTATTAATTCAAATATCATTTGAAACCATCGTGTAGGCAACACACATAACTGCTTTATATTAAATTTTAAAAGTACAAATTATTTAAAGCCTAGAGTAAAAATTCGAATGTACAATAAATTTATCCACATACATCGATCGCTCGAAAGTGGGGAAAATTACAGAACACATTAACAAGCATACAAGACTGAATTTTATATATTAGAAATGCCCAATTATAAAGCATTTTCCACATATATTTGACGGCCCCAATTTGGGGAAAATTTAAACAAAATAAAAACATTATCTTATATATTGGATTCGTCCCATTTAAAAGCTGTTTTGCCCCGTATAACATAAAGAACGCGATCATAAAAACTGATACAGTTTCGCGCGTTTTTTGTTAATTATAATTAAGTTTAAAAGACAATTTAAAGGATAATAAAATTCGCGGAGTGCGTGAAGCATTAGTAATTAAAATAATTAACAAATGTTTGTGGATTCAGTAGCTTATCTAATTAGCATTAGATAAACTATAAATGTTGTATTTGTATAAAATAAGGTCATTTTATATGTTACATATTATTGCACCACTTTTACATATTATTGCGAAATATCTCGCAAGTTCAATTAAAGCATATTATCGCTAAGCTAGAAAATGAAAGGGAATCAGCTATCTGCATATGCAGAATAAAATCACCGCTTCCTTGAATGGGTATAACTAAAGCCATTCTGGAAGATTTAAAACACTTCGAGTTCGACTTTCAAATCGAAGGTATTAAGCTAGGTTCTCATGGCGTGATGTGTCTAACTAATCGACCTTTGGTTCAAATTATACCGCTTTGTTATAAGACCTAGTTTTGCACTTAGAAGTTTGTGAAGATTGCCATCCTCACCGAATGCGATCCGTTGCTTTGGCAAAAGACGCCGTAGTTGAAAGATGATCACGATTCTAGTCTCAATAACGAGTGCCGTGAAAACGTCTAACAGATTAAGCGGGACTGTCGTGTGTTATATCCCAAGTTGCTAGGGCGGCGGGGCATCTAAGTCAGGCGGATGCGCTTTGTACGGGTCCGGGAACGCAAGCTTTAGTTATTCGTGTTACGAAGGCTATCGTTACCGACGCATACAGATCGCAAGTGAATGTTGACAGGAGAACATAACCCTAAGCTGTTTGTGAACCGTCCGTGTAATAATGTAAGAAACATTAAAAACAGAATTCGATTATTAGACAATTTCTAAAAGCATTCGAGTATTTGTTGACACCTAGAATTAATTGCTGGTGGGACCACACCTCTTCACGGGAAGCGCTAAATAAATTCTTTGACAATAAACTCAGTTACATCATACGTCCGTGATTCAAATTAACGTAATTATGACAAACTGACCGTCATCCGTAATGAGAAATTAAATCTGCTGATTGAACTTAGCGATAAAGAATTAAATTCTTCATGTAATAACAATTATTCTCGTTTCAAATGCTAACAGTATTTATATGATGATTCTGTTTCATTATAGTCATTTTGTTTATAATTATTTTAGAATTAAACTTGTAAATAGTACGTATTTTAATAGTCAATCCTGTAAATAATCATTTATTTATTCTATTAGAACAATATATGATTTTCGAAGGTTTACTGCCTTGTTATTAATAATCCAATACGTTTAGGTACGAATAATAGACTCTGCATTCATTTGAGTTTACGAATGAATCCGCCCAAACGACTGTCTATCTGGATGAGCAAAAATATAAATAATTTTATCCTGCACACGTAATTAAACAAACCCGTAACGTCACAGTAGTGCAAGATAGGGGATTCTGGTTCTCTCTTCAACCACCCCCCACACATTTCTTTACTAATGGATTTTTAATTGTGTTCTCTAATGCTGTTTCGCATTCCAAAGCTATAACCTAGTTGTACTTTTAATCACCTGACGTTATAATTAAGATAACGTGGACTGATATATACTTTATACACTCCCCCTGGTCTTAATGTAACGCCACAATGCATTATGGTGTGAACTAAAATACATTGTAAACGTCACTCCTCCTGGAGTAATTAAGATATACGTTTAACCTTGCTCCGTTTATAACGTTTAAATATTAGTAATTAAACCAATACAAATAAAAATATTTAGAATTAAATCAATAAAAATAGAAATATTTAAATCCAATATGGCGCCAACTGAGATGCATAATAACATCACTCCGCCACGTGACGTCATAAATAAAGATGGCGGAAATATAGTTAAATATCTCTCTGATAGCAGTTTATGCTGATTATTTTTCTGTAACTCATAACTTGAGGACACCTTTTGTGACATCCGCAGTTGGCGAAACACACCATTGAGTTTTTTCGTTACTCACTTTTACTTTGCAGTTCGACGCGATAACCTACATTCTTTCACACAGTACATTTTAAATATTTATGTTTTTGAAAATAATTAAGTAATAGAAGCCATTACCATAGGATAGTGCATTGTACTAAAAAATAAGACAAAAGATTTGTAAATCTTCCTCATAGATCTCCTACTGATATTGATCTGCGGAAATATGCAAAAGATGTACCAAATTTTTAAGGAGTCCTTATTCGCATTGGCTTACCTAAAAAAGTACGAGTTACTGAGGCAGATATTAAAATCCTGCATCAAACAGACTGAATGTACTCATTCTATAATAAAACCGGCTGGAAAGTTTTCTATTTTGTTAGTTTTGGAAACATAAAACCAACTAAGAAAGTTAGTGAATATTTTAGCGACTGTGCCATTTACTACAACCATAAAAGGATACAAAAGTTCAACACATTCGTATGAAAGTACTTGTGTCTCATACTTCTGTATATTTAATCTTATCCAAATTTCTAGTAATTATGTCGAATACGTTCAATTTTGGAGGGGTGAGGGAGCACCTATTATGATTTTTATTCACCAATCGAATTAGATGCGAGATACAAATATGTTTTAGCCTTGATTGGATTCTACATTTGTAGTTCTATTCGCAACATTAATCACGGAAGTACTTGACCAATCTTTTTGAAACTACCAGAACAACGGCGACTAAATCTAAGGAACTTGAAAAAATTTCAATTTCACGCAGTGTATATGAAATTGATGAAAGAAACGATTACTCGCAAAAACCAAGTATGTCCAAGTCTCTCAATGAAAGTGAGAGCTAAATTGTAACCCCATCATTGCTTAATGTTAGAGATATTTTTCAATTGACAGCAAAAAGTAAAAAACAAATACGCGATAGATTTCATAGTCTCCAAGCATTGCTAGTATGTTGAGTTTTAGTTCTAATGTGCTCTATGCAATTCTGAAACTTTTTCCTGATTTAGATGTACAAATTCCAAAACATATAAAATTGAATTTCAATATAATAACAGGCTCGTATAGAAATAGTGGAAAGGTTAAGCTACTGAGCGAAATAAACATTTCGATGCTACTCGGTTCTAAATTAAATAAATTCCCACTAATCCTATATTTTTGGAAGTAAATACAAATCTTATAAGTAACATGGCAGAAAATTTATTAGATTAGCGTGGCAAACATACAGATTTCGGCAACGAAAAATGTTCAGTTCGTTTGGAATTAAAAAAGAAAGATTCATTTAAAATTCAGTAATAATAATGTCAACGGAATTGCTTTCTACCTGTCAAAGAAACAACAACTTCATCTCCAGCTGCTGTTGAGTAATGAACAGTTATCCTTGCCGTCATCAATAATTCATTTTGCATCTAAGCAGAAATCATCAGCCACCGCCTCCACAGAAAAATGAATATTAATTTTGACCAAAACAAGTTTTTTCAATCCGTTGGCCCAATAATTAACAAAATACGCTCATCATCAGCAATATAACAAACCAATGCAACTTAATGTTTTTGACGGTTTAACTTTGGATGAATCCATCACCAAATATTTAACTTACGCCTACTTTGCGTTCGACTCATTCGGATTGTCTGATGAAATATAAATTCAAATTCATAGTCAAGATCTAGTAACTGCACGCACAACACTTATATTTACATACAGGCATCATTAAATATGATATCCCTGTCATTGACGTAAAACAAGCTGCCCATAAATTCAATTTAACAAACAACTTTTCGGCTTCTTATTTAAAGAAATTAGATGTGAACTTGGCGCTCAAAAAGTAGACGTATGCAAATCACCTGGACTAACATCTATAATGTACGGGTATGCTTGTTATTCAGATCAAGATAATAATAATTTGGCACTAGACGATTGGACAGTTAAAACCGAAATTGTAACTCAATAAAAAATAAGAGGAGGAATTAATTTGAATTAATTATTATTGTAACCAATAAAAAAAATAATGAATTGTTGTATAGTTGTAATCTAATAAAAATGTTAATTTATTTAAACGCAAAATGACGAGATAATTAGGTCAATTTATCTAATAATGAAATAATTGTAACTTACTAATGAATAAATTGATTACAACCTAATAATGTAAAAGGGAGAGGATGGAAATATTGATAAGTTACTTAATAAGGAAAATTAAATTTAAGGTAGTTAAGACGCTAATGGTTTATTGTAAAGATAAAATTAAAAGGTTTTGCTGTTAGACAAATTATGCCGGCTAATGGAACTCTAGGGCATGAGTACCAGGAAGTTTTTATACAATTTCTATTTCTGTAGGGCGCTCTAAAAATGTTAAATTTAAAAATATAGTTTGATACACAAAAATAAAAACGTAAATTGGCAAAGCATCACACTTAAAATCTTTCCTAATTAAAGGCAGGCTGGGTTAATTCAAATAAATAAAAGATGTTAACAATGAATAACTTTAATAACGATAAATTGAAATTTAGAAATTAATCACAGTTGAGTTTTAAACATTTGATTGATAGTAATACAATAGGTTCTGGTAATTAGAAAAAACAAAGAATGATTCGGTATTAATTGTTACCCAACAGCATTGCAAACGGCCGGTCGAACTCGAAATCCGCGGTCAAACAAACCACGCTCGTCAGGTGTAGAACGGCTTCTGGTTGAAGTTGTAGGAGAAGCTCCAATGGAATAGTTGTTCAGCAGTTGGTTTCATTCGAATGCAGTCAATAACTGTAGTGATACTTGCATCAATTTCTTAAATAAATGTTTGATCGATTAACTTACTAAAGAAAAACGAAATTTAACTAGAAGTGTGAAGCAACTTCCGTTAAAAGAAAAAGTCCTTTAGATTAATAATACAAGTTAAAATTTTAAATTGAATTTTCAAAAATGATAGCAACTTGTTGAATCAAAGGGACAAACAATAATATAATAAAAAAAATCTGGTGTGAAACAACACATGACTTTCTCTTACACACATATGCCAATAGTGTCCACAAATCATTAGATTATTGTCTATGTTTATTTTGGAAACAATAATTGCAACGGTCAGCCTTCCAAGTTACTGGACAGGCGAAAGGCTGCTTAACACCGGAAATTTTGTCTGATAAATTGCTTCAACGCATTTTTTCAGAAAGGCTGTTAAGTTCACGTAAAGGGGCATTGAATACATAATAACCGTAGCACATTTAAAAATAAAAGT
>JAHWXV010308877.1:0-11700 GCA_024586415.1 Phrixothrix hirtus
TAATTGAGTAATTATTAAACACAAACTCGATGCTTAGTTCAGGTAAAGACCCATTAATTGTATGTAATTTAAATTATTTTTACTAATTCATAATTAGAACGTCCTGTATATATTTTATTTTCCATTTGTTAATATTAATACCTTTTTACTTAACCCTGTATTCGTTTTTATAGTAGATAAGGTACGTAAATAATCGAGGAGTTCATGATCGTTGACCTACAGTAGATAAAACAGTTAATCAGGTCAATGAACGCGACCTTACAAGCAAAACATAGGAGTGCACCCTGGCAGATTAGATAGTGCATACGGTGTTAAACTTTTATGGAAAATTTCATACTTTGTTAATTAGAATAATCATTTTAGCGTAATTAACTAACGATTGAATTGTTTAACTTTAAGTACGTATTTAGTATTGCTGTATTGCGTAAAATTGTGAACGAATTAATCCAAATGGTTTAGCTGATAATGACATATTATTAATTAGTTTTGTACAAGAGCAATAGCGCCAAAATAAATTGTTACTGCTCCTAGGATAAAAAAATAGCGCATCTAATAATGTAATCAGTATTTATCAGATTAGCCCCGTAAGCCAGAACTTTTGCTTCTAATTGCATTCGTTGATAACGAATTTACTATAAAAGTCGCTACGTTAGGCCATTTAAGACAGAGGTGATCCTAACTCCAGCGAGAAAGGGTCGCTCCTTGAGATCAGTGTTTTCTGACTTCCTAGAGCACAGAAACACTAAAGCTACGAAAGGGTACAATTTTGTAAAGCACCCCTAGATAGTGAGGTGTTTATCTCTATTTTACCGACTTTAAATTCACGAACTTTGGGTATCTGAGTATACTTTCCGAAAGTAAATATTAACAATAAACCGAATGAAGTGCAAACATAGGCCGTAATTTTCTAAATTGAATAGAAAATAGCGCTCTTTTGCAAAAGACATAGTACGGTGGAAATCACGAAGTTTGTTACCGTATATTTCACTTTGATTTCAAATTAAACAATTTTAAACCGTTTGACAGAAGGTTAATAATTCTGAAACACACCGTATTGTTGAAAAGCACTGCGATTTATTCTCTTCCTCTACGGCATGGATATCCAGCCCTAGCTCGGACCTTAAAGCAGATATAGACAACACTCTTTGGTGGATGTCGCTTCTCTCTTTACCTAAATAACCCCCAAGTTAAGAACAACTAAACTTTCACTAAAATCTATTTTACCTAATGTGCCAAAAATAGATGAAAACTTCGCCATTTTGATATACTACCCATAAACCTTTGCGATCGATTAACATTTCAACGAAAGCGCATTTAAGCGCTCTCTAGCATCCCCGATGCAAATAGAAGCAAGCTCTAGCTATTGTAAATCGGTTTCAAACTAGAATTAAATTCAAACTGTAAATAGCAACGTTTATTAATTAGAAATAAATGATTTGCCGTCTTAAGACTTCTTACTCAAAGGTATAAAAATACATTGAGGCATTAAAGCGGTGCAATGCAAGTGTGGTTCAAATATAACATAAAGATAAAGGTAAAATCTGAATAAAAATAAATTATTCAGAATATACCGTTCCGAGCATGTACAAATTTCAAAATATAGTTTGCAAACAAGGTTAACTAAATAAAATACATTAAATTGTATCACAAAGCTGAAAGTACATAAAGTATAATAATATAAGTGTGTACATCAATCTCGATAAATAAATAACAAAGGTAAAAAGCCCATAAATAATAACTAAATCAAATAATTAGAACAAAGTCATGGCTAAAATGTACATATACAGAGTGTAGCAAAACCGAAACTGTAAATATTATTAATCTAGAACCTTTAATAAATCTCAGTTCACACCGGGAAGAAACCGTGTAAATAATTTTAACTTGTATATATTAAGATAAGTTTTAGAGGACTGCCGTTAGATCCAAAAGACTGTCCTGGACCTTTCTTAGACTGCAATAGAGCTACCCCGCGGTATACATGTTTCAGTGTTTGACCTAAGTCCACGACATCTAATACGATCAAGAACTAGCCCAATGGATTACATACAATTTGGCGTCCACAAAACAGGGGCTCTAACACTAGTTACAAGAGGATATACTAAACTATAAGTGCTCACTATCTATGACGGTTCCTGTATATAAGAATCGATGCAGAATGCTGATAAAAGCTTTAAATACTATTTACGTTACTTGCAAAAATTTAGCGTGTAGTTTGCCTTAACTGAAATAGCCAAGGGAAGGTTTTCAGAACTGACCACTCTGTATATTGTTAAGAATTTAGCTAACTCAACTTTAGACTTTCAGGAAAGTATTGTTTGCTTATAAATAAATGCTTTATGACTTGTGCCACTGAAAATTACTGAATTGCTCTCTAATTTATTGTATGTGCACTGTACAGATACAATTACAAGTAAGGTTTACGTTGGTGAAATAATAACCCAAATTTAGCACAAGAACATCTTTATATAATTATGTTCGCACGAAAACCACACATAAACATAAATTCAACAATTATTTAACAAATTAAACATGATTTCAATTCTAGGAACAAAAGAAGCATTGGCCAGCGGAATCGAGATTCGAAAATGTTTATTTACAAAATCCAGTTTGTTGCTACAGCTGGAAGTAATTGATTGATTCGGCGGTGTTGGGTCGTATCCGCTGATGACCGCTTCTCGGCCTATGGCTAAGATCAAAGTAATTGATTGACGGTAACAAATAATAAATGAATCTCAATTTTGTTAACGACAAATAATAGTATTCACAAGACGCGTAGCAAAATATTTTTGCGTGGGTACCCAATAAATATGATAATAATTATAAAACTAACTTATTAACGTACAACAGTAAATTTGATATTAATAATTTGCTTTAACCGTTAAAAATACAAACGTAAAATGTCAACTGATTAATTTTGAATCAACGCTAATACATTTACTTCAAGTTGGTAATTTCATTTATTTCATCAATATTTGTATAAAGCGAACGGCAACGTCCTTTATCTAATTTTATGTTATTTTAAAAGCAAGCAAGCCGACTTGGTCGTTTGGTGACGGTAACAAATGTCTATAGGCGCGGGTAGGCGTAAAATACACCTTCTTTACCAGGCGCGGTGTAAGCAAAGAAAAAACAATAAGACACTTCCAGGTGGAAAAGGCACTATTGACTCGGAAGGCACTTCTGAGCTCTTAATTTTAGGATTGATAATCCCCATGGGTAGGACGGTACTTAAGTGGACTTTGGCCGTTTACATATTATATCGATTATACCAAAATAATTTGGATTTACTGCCTAAATGCCTAAAGCAATGGCAGGTACTTTAAAATTTCAATAAGGCGATATTATTCTCTTAAAACAAATAAGACACTTCCGAAGAAGAACTGATTACTTTAACACCACCTAACTTAAGCTAGTCTGTCCGACAACTATCCCTTCGCTTGATAAGTTTTCTCAAATTATCACTCGTGCTATGCCCCAGCTATGAGATCATATCACCCGCTTTCTTGGCGTCGAAAACATATCTTTGCACTAGTTGGATTATAACCCAGTTAATTATTTCTTAAGCTTTTAATGTTACCACGCCCAATAATTTCTTGTGTGCACAACTTTATATTTTTGTATTAAACAAACTGTAACCTTGTTTGCTATTGAGACGTGATTTCATATGCCTTTGCAATAATTTTTAGAATTTCTCACGTAAGATTTGTTACTTTATAGTTTGAAATAATTTTTACTAACGAAGTTATATAGTAAAATTTCTAGGCAATATTCCAAAAGTAAAATATGAGGTGCATCCAAATAGATGTTTAATTTAACTTTATCTTTCTTTTATAAGATTGATTTCTAAATTACTTCAATCCTTGTTCAACTAAAATTATATTAACTATTAATGTGTATGATATTTAATATCACTTAATTTATTTAATGTTATTAAAAAAACAGCAAGAGCTGACAAATACAATTCAAATACAACTAACAGTTGACAAAGTGAATCTATTTATGCAATTTGGAAGTTGATCATGAAGATGCAACGATGTGGCGCCCAAAACAAGTATATCAATTTAAATTTGATGAAATGTTGCATACCTTTTATATTACCCGTTTTACACTACTTAATGTGCTGTGTGTGATTTTTTAGGACTTTTAAGACATACAAAATGTTTCGTAAAGATCAATAAGTCGGGATTCATACACCGGATTGCCAGGTATGCGGCCTACTTTCTAATTACTCTACTGCGTTCGCTTCCAAACATAAGTCGAATTCCTCCAAATATACACTATGATATATTCTTATAAGTTATGATTAATTTATTTTAATCATGAAGATGGTGTTTACCGGACATAAAACCGTTCACATCAAGCTATTCAACATTGCTATTACTAAGGATTATGATTTCCGACTTCTAAGTGCGGCACAGACAAAATACGTAGTCTATATCGCTGTTACGAGTGTGCTGAGCTAGGATGGGAATGGGTATTGTCACCACTAGTAGAAAATGTTACATCAAGTGCAATTAAAAAGGGTACTTGTCATCAGGAACCAAAGAATCAAGAAAATTAATGATGCCTTTAAGGCAGTATAAAACATATTCTAAAAATTGTGAACTGGAACGAACAAAATTAAGCTTAACAAAACGATGTGCTTTGCTAGAATTTGCAGGAAGAAAAATCAAACATGTTTAGTCTGTAATAAGAGAGTTTATGCTTGAAAAATGTAATTTTACAAAGAGGTAGGCAACGAATCCAAAAGGACAAAATATCAATTGAGAATTATCGTTGTATAATAGCTCCTGCTGTTATTGCTTTTACTGGCTGCTCGGCACAATTTATCTTGTGAGGTCAATACCATTATCGTTTGTTCGTTAATCCATTAAGGCAGTTAATGCTATTTGTATTTCAAATGTACAAACTGTCTTTTAGAATAGAAACGAAATCTATAGGACATTGTTCGTTATTTATGACTTTTTAATATTTTACAGTTGGCAGTTCTAGACTAATCTTATACCTGGTAGTAATGCGCTAATTGATTGGAATATAGCCTGTCACTCCGCTATAAAAATAGTCAAAGGAAACATGATTTGGATATACAACATGATGATCGAGTGATTAGTTCAGTAAAATATTTAAGTGACTCTAATGTAGAAGAGACAGAATTGCAGGAGCAGTAAGCACAACCATAGAAAACTTTATTAAACACAATCTGTCATAAATGCAGTCTAGCACACAAAGAGAGAGCAAAAATAGAAACCATTACTTAAGAATTCCTAAAAATAGCAATTAATCTAAGATAATAGTCATTATAATCAACGCAATTGTATTGGTACAGAAAGAAGCCGAAACTTTACAATTATGCGTCTACTATAGAGAAATTAGTTTACGACAAATCTTGTGCAAAACTTACGTGAACAATTAAATACTTTAGGTGATGCTAGTTTACTCATAATCTGGGTATGAAATCAATATTTGTTCTAAACAAGACAAGGCATTCGCAATTTCTAGGACATCATAGAGGGAGTATAGTACACGCTTATTTAGAGACGTTGCAATGCCTTTAGGATCACCCAAGGATGTAAGAGAAGTAGAATTCTTTATTCGCTTAACGTGCTTCA
This sequence comes from Phrixothrix hirtus, assembly GCA_024586415.1. NCBI lineage: Eukaryota > Metazoa > Arthropoda > Insecta > Coleoptera > Phengodidae > Phrixothrix > Phrixothrix hirtus. Next base: position 5,610 of record JAHWXV010308877.1, read on the forward strand.
ATGAAAATTTAGCAACTTGCCACAGGTTAAACTGACAATAACGCATGTGGCAATTAAAAATCACGAGTGTTTAACCACGGCTGGCAAAGCTACAGTGAAGCGAGTCGTGGTCCGTCGGTACTTACAAATCTAAACACTATTAAATCGGGACAAAATCGGAAAAGGGTGGGCGTCAATGTTCTCAAGTCGAAACTGCCACTAGGTGCTGCTTGTGAAACACCTTGTATGTCAAAATGTTAGAGACCTACCTTAGGAGTGGGGACAGATACCATAATGGTACTGCAGATACGGGATTAAGACCGAAAATAAAATATACTAATGCTAGAAGCGCTCACTGTATGTTGCGGAGTGCTAACCTTATTATAAAATCAGGGGTCAAACACCCTTTATTGTGGATAACTGATCCAGATTTTTATTTAACAGTACTTGAACAGAAGATGAATTGAGGTTATTGATATGCCCTGTATATTGAAAGTAATGTAAATTGTCTATAAGAACTTCAAGTTTAATTAACGCTGCACAAGATTCAGGATATGCTTTACTTAACATAAATTATTTAAAAATGACTACTAATTTTTGACAACCCTGTATATCATTACTAACAAAGTTGATGGTAAATAAACTTGTTTTAAAGGTTTAGAATTTAACGTGATACAAATGCTTTCTAACTTTTTGCTGAATGCAAAATACTGGATCAGAATTAAATTTACTGGACACACTGTATAGTTATAATAGTAGGTAAAAGTGATGTTGTTTGAAATAAATAATTAAAAATAATTGAGCACAAGACACGTTATATTGTTCATGATTCACTTTTCACGTGTTCACCAATCAAATTTTAATTGGAAGATAAATCGACTATTCCTTAAAGATATTTAACAACAGTTTTTGACATTAGCTAACGCAACCGAGGTTCGTGTTTAGTATTAAAACAAAATCGAAGGTGGGTTTAAGACCACTGTTAAGAACATACCTTACTTGCGTCAGCGACATTTACTGTACACAATCATTGTATATACAAAGAAATAGGGCAATCATGTGTTCATGGGTACCCTGTATGCAAGTTTTTCATAAAACAAATTAATTTACTACAATTTACTAATCAATGCAACAACATATATTTCATTAAAAATTGATAGTCTAAATTTATAATACATATACAAAATGGTTCGTTGAAACGTTTAATAGTGAAAATTCAAAAGCTCATTCGTTCCGGACCAAAAAAATTATAGGTGTCTTGCGTGTAATTTCTTTGATTTTATAACACGGGAAATCAACGTCCCTTTATTTACTTGACGTTAATCAAAAATTTAAATTTTAGCAACAAGGAATTGTGCATACGGTAAGATTGCCTAACATTTACAGTTGCGATGGCTCGCGTTTGATTGTTAGAAACGGTAGCTGTCCCTTATATTTTTCAGATTAAATGAAGGACCCAGCGGGTGGTTACCGAAGGAAGATTGTACTTTCTTTTCCTTGTCGATAAAAATATCACACATATTTTGAAATTTCAATTCAGCAACTCTGCTGAACGAATTACTTCAAAAATTTAAGAAGGTCAGAGTAGACTTTCTAAAATAGAAAACACACGGCACTTCCGAAATAAAACTTTTTATAACACGCGACCTTTCATACTTCTTCTTACTTACTTTGATGGCTAATTAAAAGCTAAACTACTGTATGCGATCTTTCGTACGAGAATTTGTTGTCGCCAATCCTACACTAACATTTGACGGCGCCGGAATTCCTAACTTACTTGTAATTGTTGCAGTTGCCCCGTTAGTTACTGTACCAAGTTTTGGCACTTACGATATACTTTACTTACGTGTAGGCCTATACTGAAAAGTTTTCTGTGAGCACATAACCTTTCTTTTCCATTAAGGCGTCTATTAATTAAATTTTGCAGTTTGTTAAATCAACAAAGCTAACCTAAGCGCCTATAGAAATAAATGGAGTTCTTTTAATATTATAATTTTGCTATGTATTTTTAAAATCTTTAATTTTATGCTTTATACGAGGTGCATTAAAATAGTTAACTATATTAATCAATTTACTCCTTAGGAAGATAATGTCTTAACTGATTTTAAATTAATTCTGAAACAAATTCATCGTATACTTTGCGAATTGTGTGTAGCTTATTCAGTTCATTTATTGCCTCCTGTATTCTCTCTTTTAATACTTCCCTATCACGGGCAGATTATTCGAATAAACCCTTTGTTATAAGGCACCCCAAAAAAAGTCTAGTGGTGTAATATCAGGTGACCAGCAGGATAATGGATTAGGCAAAACCTACTTATCGACCTTTCAGCAAAATGATAATCTAAAAATTGTCTGACCAAGACTGTGGAATAACCAGCACAGCCATCTGTTGCCAAAACAGGTTATTAAGTAGATCTGGTTCTAAAGTACTTAGAAATGATAAAACAAATGTTTCCAAAATATGCAAATACATGCGCTGATTTAAAATTTCCTCTATAAAATATGGACTTGGTTTTTTCAAATCCATTACCGAATCAGTTTCAGTGAATTTTTTAATTATTTCGCAATGCTTCATTTGAGACATACATATAGGAAATTTTTGATGGAAAAATCAATTGCATATTTATACGATACATTTCTAATTCCGTAGCATTATACTAAATAAATACGCTGTTCCCTCGTAAATATTATTAAAATACCGCCATACTATTAACGTTTACTTGACATTTATGGGCTATCTTGATTTTAAGTTAAATTTCTCTTACTAACTAATTAATTGCTGATAATAATGAAGATGCGTCAGTTTAGTTGTATGTTTTGTTTCTACACCTATAAGGTAGTCTTTTATAAACAACAATACTATTTGAAATAATATTTAATTTATCATTGATAGAATGACAAGGAAAAATTAAAAAAGACAACGGAAAACCATTATTATGCAATAAAGAATTATGCAAATGATCTGACCCATGATAGGGAAGTATTAAAAGAAAAAATACAGCAAGTAATAAATAAACTAAATGCACACCATTCGTAAAGTATTAAGTGTTAAGAAAGTGGAAAATTGTATAGAGGTGGGAGGTTGTTACGTAGAAATGTAAAAATTGGAATTTTGTTATGAAAATATTTGTATTCAGGTTTCATTTTAGATTAGAAACAGATTTGTTCTATAAAAATATTATATACTTTCTTGAAATATTTAATGTTTTCTTAATTGATTAACACCCTGTATGTCAGATCCATGATTTGTGGATGGTATTCTTATTTTCTCGACAAGCAAATTTTTTTATAAATAATGAATTTTCGTCGTAAATTTAATAATAAAGATTTTTCTCGTCTTGTGAACTCCATCCATGGGCATACTGTATAGCAATATACAATGTAGTAGTACTTAAGTATTAGAAAATATAAATACATTCTGATGATGGAGGCATGATATCTCCGAAACGTGTAAATGATTGTTATTACTTATAATAAAAAAAATCATAAATTTAACATCTTTAATTTAAACCAATTGGGGATAGCTTAAAGTAAATTTTATTGAATTGAGATTTTCAAGCAACCCCATTTTTAAAAAACAGCAATTAAAGGGCCTGGTTGCGATATATCAGACGTACTTTTTTATTCCCCCCTAAAAAATGTGCACAAATATTTTATAGTGTATATGTCCTGCAAATTTATTCCTATAAACAGCTTGCAACCAGGTGTGAATCTGCGCTAGTTTAATCCCGTTGTGCCCAAGAGCTGAACTGCAAGACGCTGGTCTTGATTGGACAATTTTGTATTTGAAATGTCATATAATTGCTGTAAATATTCATAGAGCGTAATAGCGACACCTATTGTTCAATACGGGATATAGTAACTTATCCAGTTGTCATGCATTGTTTACGCTCAGGATGTGTTTTGTAGATTTTGGATACACCTCGTATGTGAAAAAATAAATTAATGCATATATTCATTCGAGTTATAATTTTGTGTGTAGATATTACTGTTTACCTTTCCCTGCTAATCGATTCAAAATGTTTTTCATTCATATTCATTTTTTATTAGTAATATTAGCACAAAAATATAATTAGTTTTCGAAAATTCCTTACATCACAATTTGAGTTAGATATTTTACAGAATTCTAGTTTATTGATCTAGTTACTAAACAGAATCTGATACATTTTTGCAGAAGGAGTTTCAATCAGGAATATATAGCTCAAAATGTGAAACGCTATTTATTTATTTTTAAAATATAATATTTCACTTACATTTCAAATATTTCCAACTCATATGCCCTGCAATAACTTACTTATAGCAATGTAGATTGAAATTGAAGTATTTTAAATGAAATCGAAAATATACTTAGAGTAACGTTTGAAGTATCTTAATAAATTAAGATTTTCAACTATCTACCGATGTTGCTTTTCGAAATTTGATTAGGTTCTTGCTCTCAATCACGTAATCTACTATTTTATTAGATTGATTATATTGCGTCTATCAGAAAGGGTAAAATTTATATCATCCTTATTATAATTTTTTATGGCAATAATGCGATTTGGAATTGGATATACGAACGCTTCTATCTCTGTATGTAGCGTTCCATTTGTAAACCACTAAAAAGATTTTTGCAATTTATTTTCCAGAAACAAATTTACTCAGATATATCTTCCAATCTCTTTTAAAACTAGAACAGCCATTAACGTGATATACTAAATGTAAATTTAAAGGATATATTTTAGAAATACGTTGCTCATTTTAATTAATTTATAGGCAAGTGTCATATACATAAATAATAGTATACTGGTATTTTTTGATAGTACTGGCTTACAATTTTAATTTGTATATCTATTTTACACAAACTTATTATTAAGCAAATTTAGTTATAATGATTTCGGTAAAATCTTAGATTCAAGATGTAATGTTAAACTATCATTGAGTTATATGCTAATAGATCACACTATTGCTATTATCAAAAATTACATTACGTAGGTAAATACAGTAGCGAACTTATATATTTTAAAAATTTTTCTAATACTTAAGGTTCATAGCCCTGAAATGAACACTAAACACAGAGTGTCTTTTATCATACATTATTTCGATGTACTTTTAAATCATTCGGAAAGATTAAAAGAAGGCGGGATATTTCTGTAACCAAAAGTAAATATCGTTACTTTTACTTAAAAAGAGCATCTTTGCATTTGGGTATCTAAATATGCAACAACCATTATATATTTTGAAATTTCTTAAGGCAAAATATCTAATATACCGTAATTTATAAATAGCTATAGTAAACAACAATATTTACATAGACTAATGTCAAATTAATTTTTAAGTAGTTCAATTGTTTCATATCTGGGCTAATACATATTGTAAACAAAAACACAAATAATCATATATAGAATAATATAACAAAACTCTCAAGTTATTTGGCTATTTATAAGGATATACTAGTTTACTTACAATTTACAACTAATTATAACTCTACCGTGCACAGGGTGAGAGAAACTCAATATCTCGGCCCTACTAGAAGAAAAAGAAAAACGATAGAAAACATCTGAAAAGAGGTTCTTAAACTGGATTGCGTAAGGTCCATTTTAAGGCAGATTTGCATATTTTTTCACGTTTTTAAATTGAGGCAATGACGTCATCGCATTTTTCCCCTGAAAGATACATATATTTTGGCATATTTAAAAAGAGTTGATTTTTCTAAACAAATTTTGTAAATAAAAAAATTTTCCGTTAAAAAATTATAAACAAATTTGTAAAAAAAGTATTATCTAAAATTCGCAATTGTCACAACTTAAACAAGTAGCCTTTGGAAAAAATAACAAAGGCGCATCTGTTAATAATTAAACATTATTGATTATTATTATTAATTAGTATTAATTATTAATTTAACATTAAGAAACACAGAAAGAAACAAAGTATGTAGGCAATCACTACAACAAATGTTCAATGTTAGCACCTCCTACTTCTTGACACTTATCTAATCTCTTCCTTACTTCTCTCACTGAGACCTTGCGTAATATTTCTCCAGATAGTTCGTCACAAGCGTTTCTAATTTTTTCTTTTAAATGTTCCAAGTTAACAGATGGTGTTTTGTAAACTTTATTTTTCAAAGTTCACC
>JAHWXV010308882.1:0-17290 GCA_024586415.1 Phrixothrix hirtus
AATCTAAGTAAATAACTGTTTGTAAGATAGATTTCCATTTACGTTTTATAGTTTTTAATTTTACCTGTAACATAATTGATATACCCTGGGGTACCTATTTCATTTATGCCGTATTTGGCCAGTTCTTGTCTATGAATTGTTTTGTGGCTAGCAATAACCTAGAGCTCCTTTTCGTTTAGAAATTAGATCCTTCATTTTTAATTTATTAGCTGTAACAGTTAGCTGAATTTTGCGTCAACAACTACGAGGAGCCTAGTTTTCTGTTGGCTAATGTTTTATGATTTATTTAGAATATAAGTGGGTCTCATCTCTTGTTGTTTGAGTTGAGCGTATAAATGTACTTGTGTAATTTTTGTGTGAACTAAAAGCGTAATATACAAATTTTCTGGTGCTTCGAAGCTTTGTTTACAGTGCGCGTGCAGAAGTGATGTAGCATTATTCAAATTTAGTTAAAATAATCGTCCTAACTTATTTATTGATGAGTTAAAGCTTAAATTATCAATTACATCATATACATGGTGGTCAGTATTGAAACCATCCCTTAGTTATTTTAGTCTATGCACAGCACGCTTTCAATTTTTCAAATAATAGCATTAGTAGTTCAATTTTAATCAGTATCAGTTGTTTGATTTTAATATACTGAGCGATATACTGAGCATCTTTAGCATAAGAATCTTTTCTTTCAGTTCTGAATCCTGTTACTGCAGTACCGTTAGCGACTGTTTTCCGTTTATAAGGTAAGGTCAATTTATATCGTGACATACAGGGTATTCTTCGAACATTACCTGTATGCAGTAGTCTTGAAAATAGTGGCGCCCATATTTACCGATTTTAGACTTATTTCCCGACAGTGTTTAGCTTGGCAGTATCGAAGAACCACGCCTCGCTCCACTGTAGCTTTTCCGGCCATTGTTAAACACTGGTGATTCTGCCACATGCGTTATTTCGATTTCGTCTTGTGACACAATTTAGGAGATTTTTATTTTCAACAAGACGGATGTCCAGCACATTCAATTCGCCTGGTTACACATTTTTTGAATCATCACTTTCACGAAAGGTGGATTGGACGATACGGTCCAATACATTGGCCAGCGAAATCGCTGATTTGACCCCTTTAGATTTTTATTTATGGGCTTACTTGAAAAAAAAAGTTTATTTATGTGATTTTCATGATAACCCTCAATTTTTAAAAAGAAAAATCAGGTATACTGTAGACGAAATTAACGCAACAACCATAACAAAGGTATTTGAGGAGTTTTGAGTTAGAGTGGAAAAATGTACCGATCGTGGAGGAATTCATATTAAGTAATTGTCATGTATTTTTCCTTTTTTGTTAATAAAATACTTTATTAGAAATATACATTAAGTTTTTTTTGCAATTTAGACAGAATACTTACTCCTGTGGTTGCATTGCAAGAATACAGATCAATTCTGATTTAGTCAAAATGATCCGATATTTGTGAAATTTTGCATATAGACATAGTTTCATATTCTGAACAAAACTTTTCTTAATAACATTTTGCCGTATTATTGACAAAAATGGCACTTTACCTCAACATAAAATGATTTTTCTGAATTGCTATGACCATCTTGGATTTTAAAAAGTAAAAATGTGTTTTAAATCCTTTTCTGACCAAGCAAGCCGGGATCCCAAAACATCAAATCGAGGTACCAAAATTTTTTATCCATTATCAATCCGGGGACACACTGTATGTATTATACATATCGTGTTGTATGGACGAGGATGAACAACTTTTAGAAGTTTTTAACATTTTAAATGGTTAAGATAAAAAAACAGAAATATCTTGTCAACGTTGGCTTTATAAAGTGTATGGGTAAATAAATAAACAAATTTAACGACTTTAATCATTTTTAGACAACTTTCAACGAATGTAGTGGCAAATATAGATTAAGGAAATAAAAAAGTAATGTTTAAATTATAATTTAAAATGTATATCAATTAGACTTTATATTACGTGCGATCGTTTAAATTTCCAATTATAGTAGGGTATGGCCTTTTGATGGACACTTTAAACAGGTTATGGAAATAGATATATGAATGGTTATAGCATACTACATATTGTATAATTGCAAATTTAAACTATTACACTTTATAGATTTTGAATAATTTTACAACTAAAGGTTATTTATTGAATTGCTTCTGAATATTACTTGTAAGTTAGATTTCAATTGTTGTGTAAGTTATACTTGTATTTTCTTTATTTACATATAGCATTTATTTTCAAAGTCTTCTTTAAGTATAATTATTATCAGTTTTACATTGTTTTTCATCAAATTCAACCTTTATTTTTAAAATGCTATAGAATTTTACGTATTAACTATTTATCGAAAATTTGGTTAGATTTATCAGATTATAGGTATTTCTTATTCATCTACTTTTACATCAAATTTCTATTTATTAAATTGTGGCTTTTTGACTTTTGCTCTATTTCCACTGGATAGATACATTTTTAGCACTTTAATAGTATTATTGGTATAATAACGTTTACTATAAAAATACAAATAGACAAGCTAGCATATGATATTATAGCTAGATGAACATAAAACATCAGTAAGAAAGCCTACTTATGTTCTATGCAGGATAAGGGTTAGAAAACCTAGTCATATCCTACGTAATTGTTGCTAAAATCCAACAATTTTTTAATAAGATGAAAAGGATAAATTGGCAGTAATTTTAAGTATTAATTAAGGTAATAACTATTATGTGCTATACATTCAATACCTAAGCTTAGAATAAAAATTATTTTGATGCTATGAAAAATAGATAAAGACATTTATTACATTTTGTGTATCTACCGCCGAAGGTGTAGTGAACTAAAATTGTATTACACGAACATTTTGTACATACGTCAAAATTTATGATATAGATATGATAGTTATTATCGCATTTATTGTGCAAAGTATCAATCGAGGCGTCAGCCGAGGTCGATATTACGAAAAGTGCAATGATAATTAACCCTAGAGAGCTAACCATTCGTAAATTTTACCACACGTCATCGAAATCATCCGAATATTTGTAACTAACTCGCCCAATGATATTGAGCGTTATGCTAGTTTCTTACCTACTGTCAAAAAGTGAGTAGCGCGTGCGAAATTGTGTTAAAGTATTATCGTTTATTTGTAACGTCGACAAAGTTGTAATTTTTACGAAAGGTTAGTTTTATCGTAATTTTTGAAAAACGATTTTTTAAACTTAGTATTGTTTTTATTTTAGATTATTCCTATTATTTCTCTAAGATGGTCGCAAATTCTTTTTATAATGAGTTGCAAATAGCTTTATCTGACAAAAAGCTAGACGAATTATTAAAGAATGAAGAAAATATTGATAGTGGAAGTGATTTAAGTGATTTGGAAGAAGATTATGTAGAAGATAAGCCATTCAAAGAATGTGAAAGTGAATATGTACCCTCAGAAGATGATTCGGATAGCTCTGTCAGTACACAAGCTGATCCCAGCAGAAAAAAACGCAAGTCAGTTTATGCAAAGGGAATGCAAGGTATCCAAGACCAACATGCATATGAAATTCCGCTTATGCAAGATACTTCAACTGAAAGTGAATCGCTTCCAATCGTTACTGGTGAAATTTTACCTAGGGGCGAAACTCCACCAACTCAAGTTGCTCTGAAAGGAAAAGATGGTCATAGACGGTCTGCTATAGCAGGAAGAACCACGCGAATTCCTATGAAGAATAAAATTCATATTTTTCAGAGAACAAACGAAACTGCGAAAGATGCTCAAACCCCTCTTGATGATTTTCGAGTACTACTGCCAGATTCAATTATAGACAGGATCGTTACTTCTACCAATAAGGAAATAGCTCGTAGAGCTTTAACATATAAGGAAAACAAAGCAACAATATATCCTACAAATGCAACTGAACTGGAACCACTCTTAGGAATTCTCTATCTCTCTGCTGTGCTTAAAAACAATCATCTTAGCTCAAAAGAATTATTCAATGACCATTTATGCGGCACTACTAATAGAAGCATAATGAATCGCGAAAGATTCAAATTTATCATTAATACTTTACGATTTGACGACAAGGAGACAAGACAAGAACGGAAATAGATAGATCCATTTGATGCTATAAGAGATATATGGAATGAATTTATTGAAAATTGCAAAAATTCTTATCAAGGTGGTTCATACATAACTATAGATGAACAACTTCTGGCATTTCGGGCACGTTGCCCTTTTAGGATGTACCTGCCTAGCAAACCTGCCAAATATGGCATTAAAATTGTTATGGTTTGCGACGCAGGTACTAAATATTCTGCTAAAGACATACCACTGGTATTCATTTTTTTGCCTACATTTAGAGACGCATTTAGTATATGCCCAAATGCGTCTCTGAATTTAGGCAAAAAAAACGAATACCAGTGGCATGTCTTTAGCAGAATATTTTGTCAAATCTTTATGTAAATCGCTATCAAGGAAGAATAGGAATATAACAATGGACAACTGGTTCTCATCAGTGAAACTTGCTGATGACCTTCTAGCAGAGCCATATAAATTCACCATGGTGGGAACTATAAGAAAAAATAAAAGGAAAATTCCTCCTGAAATGCTTATGACGAAGGGGCGTGCACTTGGTGATTCTAGATATTGATTTGATAAAGAAAAAACTCTACTTTCTTATATACCGCGTAAAAATAGAAATGTCTTATTACTTAACACAATGCATACGGGAAGTAACCTGCAATCTCAAACATCCCAGAAGTCAGACATGATTGAGTTTTATAATTCTACCAAAGGAGGCGTTGATCAGATGTGGAATAACATGAGTACCTCCCGTAAGACGAAACGGTGGCCGCTGTATATTTTTTATGGGATGCTAAACATTGAATCAATAAACTCTTCCATTATTTATGCAAATAATATGTTTATAAACAATCAAAAACCTCTCATTAGAAAACAATTCATGATCGAATTAAGTAGACAATTATCGAACTCATGGTTAGAAGCGGCTTTCGAATCCCAACTTCGCAGCGGTTTTTCCGTGTAAATGTTAGAAACATTTTAAATTTACAACAGCAGGAAGTTGTACCATTATTCTCTAGTATAAGTATAAGTTGAAACATGGTTAGCTCTCTAGGGTTAATTACGATATGTGTAGCATACTAAATTTTATCTGCTAACGTAAACTAGCAAAAGCCAAATGTAAATTAATATTAGCCTTGAATAGTTTTAAAATATTGTTTAAGTAAGAAATACAAAATGTGTTCGTTTCCTTAATAATGTATCATTTATTCATAATATTTTTCATTACGTTATTGATAAATTCCATTACAGTATTTAGTGCTGTAATGAAACCTAATGCGACACCTAGGACCTTTTCAGAAACTAGGCCAGATTGATGCGGTTACTACAAATAATTATAGTAACGATTGTTATAACAATTGTATCTCTAGCAATTTTTATGAACCCAGTTAATCAGAACGAGTTTCCGATTAGGTCTTTAGCTTCGTAGTGGATGTCATTAGACAATCAAATAGGCGTTTATAAAGTTGTTATTGTGGACAAGTTAGTAGATTAAAATTTAGTTAATAATCAACAAGGTAACGCAACTATATCCTGGTGTTGATACCGGCATTGAGAGTTAGCCTGAATGCAATACTTTGTAAAAGATCAAAAAAATTAACTTGGTAGAGAAACCAAAGGCTCAGAAATTAAACTGGCTCAATGAAAACTGAAGTTTTGTGTTACTGCTATACTTTGAATATTATAGCCTAAAAATCAAAAATCAATGCTAAAGAAAATAATGCGCTAACTTCTTTGGTTGGGCACACCTAATATATAACAACCGGAACTGCAGATATAATCAAGGTAGGCATAGATACAGAATTAATCATCAGTAGTGAATTGTGGCTTACGTATATTTTAGTACCTTGACTTACTTGTTACGAAGTATTTTTGAGAGTCAGTGGTATTTGCGACTACACATAACGGAAATTAAAATTAAAAAACACATAAGTACAATCACTAAATAGTTAAAAAGACCAGAAATAAAACAGATAACCAAACTACTATGTATATTGAATTAACAGTTAGTATGCTAATTATTAACTAAAAAATTTTATGCAATATTAAACTATATATACGTTTTATAATTAATTAAATAATGCTTACTAACGTGTTTCTATTTCAAATTAACATAATAGTAAGATTATTGTGAGAACTAAGCTAAACACGGTTATATAAATTTAAACGTATAAAATACAGTATAAATTTTTATAGCGAACCCGTGATATAACGAATTATCGCCTATAACGAACAAAAATTCAAGTCCTGATCTAATTTACATTTATTAACGTACATTTTACGATTTCCATCAACGAACACATTTATAACGAACAGTCGACAATAACGAACATTTTAATTATTGTAAATTACATTTTACGACATTTTATAACGAACTTAATTTTAAAAGACTAATTAATTTTGAGAATTAATCAATAAAGAAGCTAAATAAACTTATTTAGTTGCATTAGACAAACGTATGTAGATATTAATAAGGGAGTTTTAAAATACGCATTAAGAATTCCGTCAGACTGTATCAGCTCTTGCTGTATTTCAAAATAATTAATAAAAGATTGAGTTATAAGTGTGCACTACTATGTACATTAATTACTCTAATAATTTTAGTAAGGCAATAATTAATTAAAGCAATCTAAAAAGTTAATTTTATAATGTAAATTAAAATGGAAATATATTTGATTATACTTCGTCTAATGTTTTTATATAATTATCTAGAAATTTTATTAAAATTTAGCATTGAAAATAAGTATACAATTTAATCAGTAAAACTATTCCAAATTACAAAGTAATAAATCCTACATCAGATATTTTGAAACACTGTGTAAACAAGTAGTACGCGCCTCAATGTTAATTGAATGTCATGACTCCATCCGCAAAGAACAGAAATAAGCATACAATTAATTAATGTACATCGTAGCATTGAAATTTTGTTAAGTAACTATTTGTGCCGCTATAAAAGAAATGTAACACAAACAAGGGATAACTTAAGCTTTAGGTCATGAGGAAAGATACCCGCAGCTCTCGTGAGAAAATCATTAATCAGCAGTTAATCATATACCAGCGGCTTAGGTTTTGAACAGCAGAAGTGGTGTCGGAAGTGTCGCTTATCTTTATTTTAGTTCATCAAAACGGTTCTTGTTGAAATTCTAAGGTATCCATTTGGTCCAAATGCTGAGAGAGAATTTTCAAAGTAATTGGGATAAACAATCCAACAGGAATTATGTAGTAACATCTTCCTTTGATATCCACTCGATGGGTCATTAATCTAATCGGACAATAAGGGACGGCTTCCGCTTCTACCAGACAAATAAAATCTTAATTATTTCGCATCCAAAAAGGGGGTATGCGATCTTCCCACATGTGCAAATAAATTGCTACCGGCGTTAAACAAATTTAGTGTTGATTAACGTCAATTAGTAAAGGCGCCTTGATTTCACTTCTCTGTTTTGTCGTATGAAACAAATGAATTACGAACTCTTAGCATCAAATATGTCAATGAACAGTCTTGCATATTGGGAATTTAAACTGTCCATTTTAGTTTGCTGTCATCCATTATTAATGGATTAAATGTTTCTATTATATTAATTTAATTTGTTAAATGAAATAATCATATACGGGGTACCCACTAAACGTGTTTTCCTCTTAGTACATACTGTACTTATGTACCTTTATTTCGTTAACATAAGTAAGGTTTGTTCTAACTAGTTTTAACCCTTTCCTTCTGGCCTACTGCGAACCTCGGTTATATTCACATTGTTTGTAGAATTTAAGGCAGTGTTGATTATTAACAGACTTGTTGCACTAATGTGTCGAGTGAGAAGTTAATTATATAATTTGTGTTGTACTGCTTCCTAAGCTTTTGCACCGCATCGGTTAGGCCTACAATTCTTTTTATTGGTTTTTCGAATTCATTTTGAGATACAAGGCGTATCCAAACGCCGTCTTTCCTCGTTTTTATTTTTAATAAATGAAACTACACTTGGATCAATAACCTACAAGGAAGGGGCTTGGCTCCTAATTCAATCATCAGTTAGTACTCCGCAATATACAAGAGCCGTCATAAATAGTGAGAACTTACAATTTAGCACATTTTCTTTCAGCCTTATCCCGTATCTGCATTGACATAGGTGTGTCTGTCTCCATTCTAAAGGTAGGTCTTAAGATTTTGACGTACGAATATTACCTAATAGTAGTATTTAACCTGGGAACAGTGGAGCCCACTTTTACCAATTTTGTCTTAACCTGACAGTGTTAAGCCTCGAAAGTATTGATAGACCCCGCCTCGCTCCATTGTAGCTTCACCCGCCGCGGTTGAGTACTCGTGATTTTACTTGCCGCACATGTTATTGCTAATTCAGCCTGTGACTTGTAACGTTTCCCGAGGAACCGTGATAATGGTGCGAAACCCGTTCTAATTGATTTCTAAGAATTCACGTTTATTCGCAATATTAGTGATTCCGGAAGTTAATAATTAAGACTTCAATAAAGACAAAATAAACTGTAAGGGTGTGTCAGATAAATACTGTGCGGGAGTGCATAGCTTTAATTTAGTTCACACAAAAGAATTGTTTAAATAATAAGTGGTCCATCGACAGCTCCTCCAGACTGAGTCAATGAACCATTAAAATCTTGTATACAATAAGTTTTAAGTTAATTAAGCAAAATTGCATAACATGACGCAAGAAATAAATCACCGTTTACCGTTCGAAATTAACCGAGGTTGTATTGATAACCGAAATAATTAACATCAGGTAATCTAAATCTTAATTAATTAAAGTAAACTAATTAAATATAATTACGCAACATTGCGTCATGTCATGCAACAATTTGTTTAAAGAAAATGTATTGTTATCCGAATTGATTAGATTAGTAGGAAGACAAAATTGTCGAAATTCATATTCGCCGAATAAAGAACGGGACTATGAATTTAACTATAAATAAGATGCTTTTGCAAAGCAAAGGACAGTCTTTGTGTAGAACTCAACATGGGATACTGGTCCGTGTACGCTAGACCGTAAAAGCTTTTCTGTAAAGTCAAGCTGTTTTATAACTAAATTTTTCGACGATCTTTACGTGACGTTTTATAGCCTTGCCGATTCTGTAAAATCCTGAATGCCGTTCATATTAAAAATTTGTTGAAAAGTGCCGTAAACCAGAGATTTATTTGCATATATCCATATTATAGGACTTGGTACCGTTACGAGTTGCTCTGCAGCGAGAACAGCCCGAAGCATAGAATGACAATACCAGGGGCCTTCTTAATCGAGAATCCTCGGCGTTGTGCCCACCGAACTTGTAACCTAACAGATCTTGAGCCTAACACAAAGAAGCTGCTCGGTAACTGTTTGCGTCCGACGCCGAGCGCCCCCGGTGACTCTGTGCGTCGAGTTGTACCGATAGCGGAAGCACAACTACGCTGTACTAAGATTACCTTTCACCGACAACGCTTCGTCGCCTGCAAGTGTGTTGCTCTGTAATCATTTGCAAACGACGCCTAACGTCGCGTAGGAGTACCGTGTGACAAAGAAGGTCGCGAGTACACGTTAACATCGCCATACCGAAGATCCATATCCGTTTACCGCCTATATAAATTACGTACACGGCGGCCGCCACCTGCGACGCTCGCGTGCCTAGATCTCGAGGTTTTCTGCCAGCTTTTACGATTAAACATAATATGAAAGCAGAATTCGGCGGGAACGGAACACGTCATGTCAATATCATTCTAGCCCTGCGCCGTCGCAACGAGATAGAGCTGACCGTTGTTCAGAACACATGAAGAATGGCCTTTTGTGCAAAAATAATTAGCCGTAAATAATCCTTTTTTGATTGCCCTGTCAGAATGCCGTTTTAATTTTCCCTTATTTTATGTAAATAGATTATTTTCTAAATAGTACCATTATTCTTCAATACCGCTGTTTCTGAACTGAATTAATGAAATCAAAACAATTATTAAATAAATATTACCGAAGTTGGGGCAAAGCCATTTTGACAAATGACGTTATCTCATAAATAACTATTCTATAGAAATACTGAGTGGAGAACTAGGTAAACAAAGCCGCATAAGTCGCCCCGGGACCATATGGAAGCTGTCCAAGGACCCGACCCTTACGATTAAGTTACCTTTGTTGTAGAATATAAATTCTTTAGTTTTCCGGGGCACTGATCAAATAAAATTGAAACGTTACAAAACAAGTAAACTTATCGCTCATTTTTGAAATACTGCGCCGCACACAATTTTTAAATCCACGCCAACTTATGCTTGGATTTACGCTTACATAAAGTTATCTTTAAAATAGATCTGCTGAAGGTGTTCGAAGATCACCGAAACTGTCAAAAGTTCAGCAAATCATGGACAAAACGTTGCATGTGATTCATTTCATTTATTTGAATGGACATCTGTTTATCTCTGCAGTGCTGCACGGCGAAAAGAAGCAATAAGGATTGTAAAAGTAAAATCCCCTGCGAAGACTTTTACTCTGGCGCGCTTCGCATTGCATGAGTTAGCCGAAATTCCTGGAAATTTTGCTGAACTTTTAGTAGTTTAGTTGACCTTCGTCAGCTCATGCATTTTTCAATTAAAGTCAACTTTATGCTTCACTTCTCCACGTTTACATAAGTGGCAAGTTTACTTTTCCGCTCACTAATACAACGTGAAGAGCGCAGAAGAGCCATTATTTACACAAATCTGTACTCGGTTTTAATTTGTAGCTCGCATAAGTGTGTTAACGTGAACTTTCAACGATTTTGTTCTTTGATCGCTTATAACGAACAAAATTCTTCCAAGTTCGTTATAACAGAGTTATATTGTATTTATAAATTATAATTAGATTTTATTATAACAAAGCAATTCAAAAAATTTTACAAATGAAATTGCACTAAATAAAACGATTTAAAAATGTAATAAAGACTTAATCTATGAGCCAATTTCTGGAATTCAGTCATTCAACAACATCAAGTTAGTTGTTTTTAAATTATATTTAACTATAAAAACATTTATCTACAGATACAACTTGAGTTAAACAAAATTTAATAGAAAAACGGGATTACAAAATTATTTTTCTTTTAAACAGAGCAGCGAAAATTTTGGTACTCTACAAGTAGTAATTTTTTTTCAACAATCTTACGAATCTTCACAAATACTAATACCAAATGATCCAGAAGACTGTTTTATATAAATAGAGTGGGACGTACTATTAGCATTACTACAATACTAGTTTAAAGCAATATAAAATTTCCATTTCGAAACTATATGTTTATACCCGTTTCTTGTATTATATATTCTAAATAAATTTCTAAGATATTTTTAATAATACGAAATTTTATCGATTATTCACATAGAACGACGCGTTTGGCTGATCTGCTATTGCAGGGCCCAATAGCACCTTCTAACGGCGTTGTTTTAGTATTGTAAGGAAAATCCAAGTTTGTCGGTCTATTTTAAAATCACCCTGTATAGATATTCTACGCAAAATTGATGTTTATTTATTCAGTGTAATTATTGTAGTAATACTAATAATAACTTCAGCTCTTTATAAGAATAAACGAATAATAAAAAAGTCTCCTAACTAATTATATTTATTTGATGTCAATTGTGATGTAGTGTAATAGCGAACGTTTTCGTAAAAAACTAATACATATTAAACATATTACTTGATAACATCTTCAGGCTTATAGTTAATGTTAGTGCATTATTTGCATTATTTTTGAGATGGTTAGTTTTAATTAGCTGTAACGGTAGCGTGAGGCAAAACCGAGAAGAAGCAAACGACAAGGAAGAAATTGGCTCGTCACGCGCTAACGCTGCAGAAAGAATAGAAAAAAGGTGGCACACGTCTAGTTCAAATTTTTAAGGGAGAGTGGAATTGATTAATAACGAGTTGTACTCTAATTAAGGAATATAGAAAAACAAAGTAATTTAAGCGCCACGTTTTTGCGGTTATAATTAGATACATAAAATGAATATCACTCTTCAAACGGCTAGTAAATTCTGGTCGGAATAATGTTACGGCAAAAACGAAATCTAACACTGGCTTAAGAGCGTACTCGTCAAAAAGATCTACGCTTTAAACGTTCGAAACTCCCTATATAATACACCCGCGAACCTGAGAAAAAATATTTAGTAGAGATGAAAGAAATAAATTCCGTTTACAAGACCCAGATGCCAACTCATTTATTGCATCCCGTAAATGTTTGAAACTGTTACAATAAAAAGGTTCTAAGAAAATTAAAGTTCAATAATTTATACCAATATGAAGCGTAAACGTTTGAAACTGTTACAATAAAAAGGTTCTAAGAAAATCAAAGTTTAATAATTTATACCAATATGAAGCGTTTCTAAATAGTAATATTATTGCAAGAGAAGTGTAGCTAAAGGAAACGTCTCTTAAATAATTCAATAGCTTTAGTTAATGAGAATTAAAATTAAACACTATATGTATTCATGTAATTTGAAATTACTTGCAAGTAAAATATCCAACAAGGAAACGGCAGTATGGTTCTATCAAACAGCTTTTAAAAATACACAGGTGTTATAGCGATAAAAAATACTCTCGAATGTACACTTTCGAAAATTTAGGCCTTTTATAATGACGTCAACAGTTCTTTCGTTGACACAAAAGTACTTATACCGGGTGGCAAACAAACCTGGAATTTTGCAAATAACTCAAAAACGGTTTTATTAATTTTTACAAATATTTGCTGGCCGATACAGAAAAAATTCTAAATCCAGGGGGAGAACTTTCGTCCACGTAGTTATACAGGGTAGGTAACAAGTATGGTCAACTTCTTATTTTTAAATAGAACACCTTCTATATATTTACGGATGTTGATAGATCTCTTTAGGACAAATTCAACAATATACGGTTTATTATGCCTATATTTCTAAATTACCAATTTATTGCAAATTAATGTTTATATTTAAAAATTTAGTTTAACCGATTTACAACATAATTAACTTCTTAAAAAAGCATAGCATAGCAAGAACAACAAGGTAAACATTAATGTTTCAAGAGATGTTCAACTGAATGGAATCACATTTCTGATGACAACTTGGCGAATTCCCTGAATTTCAGCTGTAATACGAGCTTTCCGATCTTCACTATTCATTGGTTTCTTCTTATAAACTTATTTTTTATATGGCCCTATAAAAATCTAAGAGGGTCAGGTCGGGCGAGCTGACAGGCCACTAAATTTCACCCCGACGACCTATCCATTGATTCGGGAATGTTTGGTTTAAATATTGTCAAACCTGGAAACCTAAATGTGCTGGGGCACTATCTTGTTTTAACCAAACACTTCCCTTGTCAGCATAAAGAGCTTCCAAATTAGGCAAAACATGTTGCTCAAGCAAATCTAAATTAATTTCTGATGCAAGATTTCCATCTATAAAAAATGGACCAATCACATTCTGGTCAATAATGCCTGCCCAAACATTTACCTTTTGCGACCTTTGAGTGAGCTTCTTCCATCTATCGTGGATTAACTGCAGCCTTGCTACCTACAACTATGTCTGTTGACAAAACTATGTGATGTAAAAGTGGCTTCGTCCGAAAACAGGATATTGTTGGCAAAATCAGGATTAATATTACATGTGTCCATATGACGTTCGCAAAATTCTGATCTTCGATCGACATCGTCTTCGGAAAGTTTGTAATAAATAGACTTTGCAAGGATAAATTTCTCACTTTCAAATAAATTTTTCACTGACTGATGGCAGATATCGTGGTCCGACGCTAACTGTCTAACGATTGCTGTGGATTTTCCTGCATATCAATTACAATATCTAGGGCTTTATCACCGCCAGTTGCTATCTTTGGTCGTCCATATTTTGATCGGCCTTTAACACTACCAGTTTGGTTAAACTCTTTCACCACCTTGCTTACGCAGGACTGAGTTATTCCAGGTCGATTTGGATAAAGTTGATCAAATAAATTACATGCCTACTACTGAGTTCTTTTACGGTCACCATATTCGACCATCATCAAAATCTGAATTTTTTCTTTTTCGCTTAAAGCTACCATTTTATCCTCAAAACTTTTCAAAAATGTCTCCAAGAAAAAATACTGGTACAATTGACGTTCTTAAATAATCTAGTTTGTTTTTTTTAATGTCATTAGATTACCATGGCCAAGTAAATTTTTAAATAAAAGCATTAGTTTGCAATAAATCTGTAATTTCGACAGATAGACGTAATAAACCGTATATGGTTCAATTTTCCCTAAAGGAATCTATCAACATCCATAAAAACATACAAGGTGTGCCATTTAAAAATAAAAAGTTGGCCACACTTGTTACTTACCCTGTATAACTACGTGAACGAAAGTTCTTCCCCTAGATTTAGAACTTTTTACTGTATCGATCAGCAAATATTTGTCAAAATTAATAAAACCGTTTTTGAGTTATTTGCAATATTACAGACTTATTTGCCACCCGGTATAAATGAAATCAAATAATTTAAACAATTTTCAAGCAAGTTATAACGTATCCCATCACAATATTAATTAGTGTTAAAACTAATTGTCTAAAACCTTGATAAATATTTAATTAGCAGAAGTATTAATTAATTTCTAGATAAACTTTGAGTTTATATTTCAACTGATTAAAAGTTCAAATTCTATATTAATATGATCGTAATACTATCAGCCAAATTAACAATTAAAAAAAAAAGTTACATTTTATTGGAGTCCGTAGAAACAATTAATTATTTTTCTTAATTAAACAACTAATCTAATGTTTTCCCCGGAAACTCTTGTAACCCCATGCTCAAATCCAGTAAACCCTGAAGTTAAAGAAGGAGGATAGAAGCAGTTAGGCAACGCTACCAGGTACAGTAGGCAATTACCGAAGTAAAAGCAGGGACACAACTGTTCTGTCATGGAACCTCCACAGGCTCTCAGGATTATGCATTTGCTTGCAGAAGTGGCGTCAGTAATTCGGCGGATCACATCGACACGCCACAATGGTAGGAGATCAGGTAGATCGACGAGCATTCCGAAAAGTGAACGGAAGATGGAAAGAGATAAAGAAAGGGGAGAAAAAAACATAAAAGTCCGAGCTTTAAAACTCAGTACTAATTAATACAACCTTACCTTAAATTAAATTTAAGTGGTCTTAAAGAATGGAATATTTTGAAAACGAACGAACGTATAAAATTTGTAGCACCTTGAATTGGGCGTGATGAACAGTGAATGACCTTGTGTTAGCAGAAACAATTCAAAATGTAACACGCATGATAAAACGATGTACCAACTAATTTATCTGTATGGAAACCAGCGGTTCCCCACAAAACCGGAAAATACAATTTAAACTTATTTAAATTAATTATTGAAGCATTGAAATTCCACAAAATATAAGAAATCTTGAATAATAATTCGTCCTTAACATTATTGAATTTTAAACGTGAAACAAAGAAGTTAATTATCACTTTACTTAACGCTTACAATTGAAATTAATCAACTTAAGAATATGGAAAACCGGTAGCGCCCATAAGTACACCTAAAAGGGGGGCTAAAAAATAAATAAATAATTAACCTCATAACATGGAAGGCGAAATAAGTTATATTTATCCTAGAGGTAATCAATTATACAGGGCGGTCCATAAGACCGTAACATAGCTCTTTCAAACGACTAAAATCGTTTTGTACTAGTTGTCATTGTTTACTTATAATATATGTGACTTGAATCTTTGATGACACGAGGAGTTTTTAAAAAGTTTAAAATAAACAGTTAAATAACAAACTGCGGACAAATACAATTAAAAATGTGTGATTTTGAAAACGTTCGCTATTAAACCACACCACACCTTGTAAGCGCGTCTAAAATCCCTGCAACATCTGTCATTAATTTGGGAACACCATATATATAGTGAGGTAATAACAAAATCGAATAACTGAACTACCAATATCAATTTTCTATTTAAAATTAGGTTGATACCAATTATTAATAATTATTAACATTCGGATACCCCCGGTTCACACTTTTAAAACAATTTTACATCAGCTCTTCCACGGAAATGTTTATGCTTCTAAACATAAACGTGAATCACAGACCCCCCCTTTTCCCGGCAATCTCAAGGTGAAACTGCATCAAACAGGCAGTTGAGATCAAACTTCTCGAGTGTAAGCACGCCATAGCGAAGTGTGGTGTTATCAAGTAGTGAAGCCACGCAAGAACTCATGAAAACAACGAACTAGTTACTCTTATCGACTATAGAATGCCTGAACCGTGGTGAATAATTAGCCAGGTTGGCGCTGTATGCGAAGTTGGAGAATTGGGTCGAATTTTCGTCATTCCCTTTTAAGGTTTGGGCATAGGGCTGTAGGACGTCTGGGAAAGTACTATCACGTACGCTTTATTCATAAAGTACCGGGGGCATTGTGGCCTGCTATCAAAAGTCACGTAATACAACGTAAATACAAGTGACATTTTTTCGATAATTTCCTTCCACCCTGTGTGTCACTGAACTTCACTGGGGAATCCAAGAATCAACCCCCTGTCTCGTAATGTAGTAATAAATGGCTGGGAGAACTACTTAAATCAAGTAGCAGTTAGACAATTTGTTCTTGTCATGTGAAGTTTAATTAACAAGCTAAAATTACATATTTAATTTAGATAATTACCATAAACTAAGTCCACCCTTAGAAGGGGTTCTGTTATTATTAAATAAGGTAGTCTTTAGAAATCAAATTGAGGGTTCCCCTAATTTAAAAATTTCATTTATTGACTAATTGATCGTTTAAACGATTTTGTATTTTCTGTATTAATTTTACGTTATTTTCATTATAAGCGACTTATGTAAAACATACGATCTTATTATTTCACTGTCATAAATAACTTTAGTAGTAGGACATAATAGTTTATTACAGGAAAATGTTAGACCTAAGTAAGTAAAACATTTTTAGTTGTGAAACTGACTCAACGGGACTGAAGCGCCTACCCCGTGGCGTACGAGGAATAACTAATTATTGAGCATACCATAATAACAATACAACTCTCCGGTTTTGAAATAGGACCCTGTACCGTCCCATTTCCGAAGTTCTAGTCATTTAAAACAATTAAGGTAAAGTGGCGCTCGTAAATCACGACCTTTGCCCGATTTTTAACGTTCGCAAATCATTCCTGAATTTTTGGCTAAGTTAGTTTCATGGTAGACGAAGGATCCCCCTATCTCCACTGTGGTGGCCACAGCAAGCTAGCTGATTCAGGCAAATTAACATCTTCAATAACCTCTGGG
>JAHWXV010309081.1:0-10709 GCA_024586415.1 Phrixothrix hirtus
AAAGTCAAAAAAGAACGCATGGTGGAATGAAGCCGTGAAAGATGCAGTAAAGGAGAAGAAAGAAATATATAAGAGAATGATTGGAACCAAAGATGAGAAGTACAGGATGGATCTACTGAAAGCATAACGGATCAAAAGAAAACGTGCAAAGGAAGCTGTGAAGGAGAGTAAAGAGAGTTTGAGGGTGAAGGAGGGAGCAAGAATGCAGAATGATTTTAACAGTAATAAAAGATTATTTTGGAAGCGGGTAAAGCATGCAAAGTAGGGTGTAAGGAATACGGAATAGCGAGAATGAAATGGATTGGAATGAAAGTAAAGTGATGTTGCGTTGGAAAGGATTTTTTTGTGTTGCCATACAGCCATGGCAACAGGGATACTGGGATAAGTGTGAATGTGGGAAATCCTGGAATAAATAAAATCAAAGAGAGCAATAAGGGTATAGACGTGGAAGAAGTTCGAAATGCAATAGAAAGGCTTAAAAATGGGAAGGCTCCTGGAGTAAATGAAGTTACGAATAAAATGTTAAAGTACAAACTATTTATTGCTTATGTTCAATTATCAAGAGTGCCAGAGGACTGGAAGAGTGCTATGATCGTGCCTCTGTACAAAGTCAAAGGTGGTCATAAGTTTATTAAGCGTAGCTGGGAAGGTGTTAGATAGAATTATAATTGATAGAGTTCGAATAAATACTCAAAGGAAGATATGGGATGTACGGGTTCATACCTGGCCGAGGGTGCATGGATCAAATGTTTAGTCTGCAGCAAATGACTGAGAAGTGTTTACATGTTAATGAGAAAATGTATTGTACATTTGTGGATTTAGAGAAAGCGTATGATAATGTGAATAAATGCAAGTTATGGGCAACTCTGATGGAGTATGGTGTAAAGGGAGAACTACTGAATGCAATAAAAGCAATGTATAACGGAAGCAGAGGATGTGTGAGAGTGAACGGTGCGGGATAAATGTGTAAGAAGTGCACGTGAGGACTTGAGTGGTATAAATATGGGCAGCGAAGATGTAAATGTGTTGATGTATGCAGATAATGTAGTACTAGTAGCTAAAACCATTAGCCAAATGCAACGAATGTTGAATAAATTTGTAGAAGTTGGTGAAAGCATGGATCTGAAAATCAATAGTGGCAAAACAAAGGTACAGGTTTTCAATAGGAATGATGAAAAGGAAGTATGTCAGCTGAAGTTGGATAGCGAAATAATTGAACAAGTGGATAAGTTTGGTTACTTTGGCAGAATGGTTGCAAATGATGGGCGAATAGATAGCGAAATTGAAAACAGAGTGAATGCGGGCAGGAGAATAATTGGCAGCATATGGTCAGTAACCAAGAATGAACAGTTAAGTATGGAAGCAAAGCAGTCTGTATACAATAAAGTATTTGTTCCAACTGTTTTATATGGCAGTGAGACTTGGGTATGTTAGAAGAATCATATGAGCAAAATAAACGCCGTAAGTATGAGGTACCTAAGAACTGCACGTAACAAAACGAGACGTGACAGGGTAAGCAATGAATGGGTGATGGATGCGTGCCAGGTGAAGGAGACACTGCCTAAACTGTCAAAAGAAGTGGGTTAAGATGGTTTGGACATGTGGAATGAATGAGTAATGAACGCTTAACAAAGAGAATATATGAGACAGGTATGAATGGAAAATTGGGTAGGGGTAGATCTAAAAAGAGCTAGTTGAATATGATTGAAAAAATTGTAAAAGGAAAGCGAATAAAGAGTGCAAAGAATAGGAGAGCTTGCCAAAAACGTTGTATGAATTTAATGGAAGCAAAAGAAGTGTGCAAGGACAGAAAGGAATAGAGAAAAACAGTGAATGTGTGATAGAAGTGATAGTAGGATTGGTAGGTAATAGTGGGTTGGTGTGAATACTGTAGAGTGCTGGGAGTTATGGTGAAGGGCGGTGGTATTGAGAGGGGTTGGTGTATAGGTGCATGCAGTGGTTGTGAAGGTGGAGGCTCGTTATTGGGTTTTGCCTACCCCACTAAGGGAATGGCATGATTGGTAGTAGTAGTAGTAGTAGTAGTAGTGGTATGTCAGTAGATTAAGAAACATATGCACAGTGTAAAATTTGTGGCAAAGCGAATTTCTAAGTAAGTTTTTCGAAATTTTGTTGGTGCGGTAATGTAACGGAAAGTTTTTAATCAAAATTTCTAGTCATCATACTGGATTCTTAAAACACTAAAGATACTCAACAAGTAATTTAGGACTAGATATACTAGATACAATCCTGATGAAATTTAATTTACATTTGTGGGTTGACCTTCGAGAGATTTTGAAATATAAATATCTTCTATTCTCAATCGTTTTGGCTAGAAATTTTCAAGATGCATAATTACCAGG
Organism: Phrixothrix hirtus; assembly: GCA_024586415.1. Classification (NCBI taxonomy): domain Eukaryota; kingdom Metazoa; phylum Arthropoda; class Insecta; order Coleoptera; family Phengodidae; genus Phrixothrix; species Phrixothrix hirtus. The sequence continues at coordinate 2,361 of JAHWXV010309081.1, forward strand.
CAACAAGTAAAATATTGATAAAATACAATCAAGATCTGTTCCAAAGTTTTCAACAAAAATTTAATTTGTATTTGAGAGGGAGAATTTTAGAAAGATTTATATTGGAATAATCTAAAACCAAAGTATAAATGTGAGTGAAGATAAATTTATTGTAATAAACTTAGACGCCAAAGTCATATGTTAAGTTTTGAGCTTTTAGTTTAAATATGAATTTCAATTAGGCAAACCAATATACACCCAAGATCAATAGAAAGCACGTAGATACATTTTATAGGTTTAAACAATTAAAAATACTAAATTTAATAACAGCCCAATAAGGAGGGGCAAATATAAATCAATTTCAGATTTTAAAATTCTATATTAAGATGGTTACACACCGTGGGTCACAAATTCACAATTGTAAACATTATATTTAAATGTAGCCCAACGTTGTGAGACAAATATAGTACCAAAAACCGTATTTGTAAATAAAACCGTTTTTCAATAAAAATCAACAAATTTTGAGTTCGTATGTGTGCGTACGTATGTACATGTACGTAGGTGCATGCTTGAGTGTGCGTATGCGTGCGCGGACGCGTGAGCGTACTCGTGCACGTATGCGTGTGAGCACGCGCTCTCGTTCGCGTGCACATGCCCGTGCGCACGCGCCTGTGTTTGTGTGTGAATGCGTGTGCATGTGCGTGTACGCGTGTGGGCATATGCATGTGCGCGTTCGCGCGCGCGTGTGTGTGTGTGTGTATACACGGATCAAATTTTAAAATTTCCAAGGACAGAAGTGACTGGAATAACCAGACTTGCATGTGTATGTGTCCAATTATATTCTGAAAAATATAAAAAATCTCCAAAACCTAAAACAAAGCTCTTCAACCAATATATACTGGCCGTAGGTACATATGAAGCGCAAACATGGACGTTGGCAAAATCGAATATGGACAAAGTAATGAAGCGAAGAGTGCTAAAAGTACGGGATAAAAAGAGGAAGGATTGGATAGAATACATTACTAACGTAAAAGACCCGACAGAGAAAGTAACAAAGACGAAATGGATATTTTCTGTTCACTATACTAGGGAAACGGACAACAAATGGAATGGGCTAATAATGCATTAGAGACGATGGTAAAACAAAAAGAGCAGAGAAAGGGTACAAACGAGGTGAAGCGATGACCTGAAAAGACATGCCGGTCCAAAATCGAAAAATATAGCTCAAGAAAGATGTTTATGAAAACATGAAGAACAGGTCTACATGCGAAATTGGGCAAAATAGGTTGAATGGGTTGGTAATGCTAAAATGCTGACGAATTCGGATAAAATTTTGACGGCAAGTGAGCCAGGTACGTGAAAATAGGGTGACTTAAATGTGTTCCCGTATTATAAACTTGTAGGAAATATGGCACAGGGATAACTATTTTAAATTTAAAACTAACCCAAAGACGCCTAAGATAACTAATAACGGACAAAGACAACGTTTAAGTGAAGGTGGTCGCTAAACTTCAAATCGCAATAGGCGAGGGGTCCTATGCAGCCTCGAGAAAGCATTCCTTATACGTGTAGAGAATGCGATTGTAAGATATCAGCTCACTTTGCCACATGTTAGCAAAAGATTTCCTTTATAGTGACGGTGACGAGTTACCAAAACTATTTTTTAATCATGTAACATAATGTAACAAAATTATAAATACTAACAATTTTGTGGAAGATTCGATAAAGCGTTCCAGAACTTTTCATGGAAGGTTTCTTAAAACTGAAATGAATGATATAATCACGAATGACTTTTCACTGTAAGTTATATTTATCTAAATTAATTCAAGATTAGCAATGCGTCATGGCATTGGAATGAGTTACATCAGCATTATGATTAATTTTATTCTTGACTAATGCATAATGTTCTAGACTTCTCGTTTCTATATAAATAGCAAATTAAATTCCGTTAGTTAGATTTTGCTCGGAATCTTGTCATGTTAAAAGCTGTTATAAATAAATAGAGATATAAACTTGTATTAAAGTGTATTGCAAAATAAATTCTTCAGTGAATACATGAAAATAAATAGTTGCTAGTGCATTGGCTCATGTACTGGAATTAGAAGCAGCTAAACAAGCATCGAAACGCCATGATCGTGTAAGTTCCATTTAAGAAGACAAGTCTGGTGGGGAGAGATTGGAAGAAACAGTGTTGCGATTACAGACACAAAAGCCAACTGGATAAAAACTAGAAATATGGTAAATGGAGACATACACAAAAACATTATCAAGAGGCTATAAACAGTCCCGCTGGTAATACAAAGCACCAGGAAATCACCATCCGAGTGGCATCGTTAAAACATAATTGGAGAATCTCTACATTAGTGGGACGATCGCAGGGAAGCATTTCCAAATGCTGCTGGCTACAGGAGCGACGAGGACAATAGTGAAACCAAACTTTGTTGAAAATGGATGATTACCGCTTTCACAGCAGCGATTACGTATAGCTACAGAAACCCATGCAACCGTTCATGGTGGAATTACTACACATGTTGAGATCGGTTTAAGAAGTGTACGCATCACACTCTACTATCTAATATTGAAGAAGTTTCATACTGGGTATGGATATCATGTTTGTGTTTGGCTTCGCCTTACACTTGAAAAACCACATCATATGAGTTGATATGGAAAGAGATCCATTAATTAGCGAGATGGCCATGCAATAAAAATAATCTCAGCAGTAGAGGTGACGTTACCGCCAAGAAGCGGAACAATAGTTATAGGTCAATCGGACGAAGACTTCCGGACAGGATGCGTTGGAATCCTAGAAACCAACAACATAAATATTGGCCGTGATATTATTGCAGGAAGAGTATTGATTGAGGCCAAGGCAACAACACCTGTTCGCTTGATGAATCTCAATACATTCCAAATTACTCTGGTACGTTTCACAAAAACAAGTGAGAAGGTTCTGCCTGTAAATAATTTATCTAGGCTTCCTGCCACACACCTATCCTTGAACAATAGCTTATCCTGTGAGTAAAATCATAAATCCAGCCAATTGATCCAATGATATGCCAACATATTTGCTATTGATGACTATTTGAAAGGAAGAACAATCGTTGTGATGCACAAAATAAATACTTAAATAAATTCTTCAACGACCAGAGGTGCTGTATTTACTCAAACGAGAGGAAGCGAAAAAGATAATCAAGGACATGGTCCGTGAAGGGATAATATAGCCATCCGGCAGTCCTTGAGCATCACCAGTTGTACTGGTTAAGAAGAAAGATGATATCACTAGATTCTGTGTGGAGTAGCGTCGTTTAAATAAAGAGCAGTCATCCTCTACCCAAAATTGATAACACTTTAGTCACGATTTCTGGCTGCAAATGGTTTTCGACCTTCAACATAAAAAGCGGATACTGACAAGTCAACATGGATTTGAACACGGAGAAAAGACAGCGTTATAGTGGTTTATAGTTATGCCCTTTGACTTGTGCAATGCACCGGTAACGATTGGAATGCTAATGGAATTGATCCTGCGAGAGTTAACTTGCCAAATGTGTCTAGTATACTTGGACGATGTCATAGTTATAATAGACACTTGAAAAATCTTGGAGAGGTGTTTCAAAAACTACGTATTGTACATTACAGCTTACTTCGCAAAAGTGCCACTTGTTTCAGAATAAAATGAACTACTTGGATCATATGCTTTTTGAAAAAGTCGTGGCAGCTGATCCAGAGAAAAGTCCGTCCGTACGAGAACGGCTATAAACAAAACATAAACATGAATTACGAAGCTCTTTGGGGTTAAGTACTTGCCATCGTCAATTTGTGCGTAGATTTCCATACATCTCAAAATCCCTTACAAAGCTTACCGAAGAGTAGCCACCGAATTTTTGGAACAATAGGCGGCAGGAGTCATTTGAAACACTTAAAAGAACGTTGGTGACTGTACCTATATTCAGTTACCCTAGAATGGGGAGAAGGTTTGTCTTAGATACATATGCTAGTCACGTTGGAATCGGTGTGGTGCTATCGCAAAACCAAGATGGACCAGAACGAGTAACTGGGTATTTTGGCAGTATTGTTCAAACCTAAAAGGAACTAATATGCTACGTCCAAAAAATTGCTAGCGATAAGTCGGTTAAAATAGTTTTACAAATATCTTTATGGACAACATTTCTTATTGAGAGCTAACCACGCAGCGTTCATAAAGCTACTACATTTTAAGAATCCAGAAGACCAAATAGCACAATGGATTGGTCGACTGCAAGAGTATGACTTTGAAGTTGAACATCGTACCGGAAGAAATCTTCAAAATGCTGAGAGATTGCACACATTTCACTCAATTGGAGTCAAAAATTAAAGAACTTCCTATCAACCATACTTCTGTAGTAACCATGAATAGAAACTTGCTAACCTCAAGCAAAACCAAGAAAGTGGCTTAGACCTGAAGTTGCTATTGAAATGGAAGAATGAAGATTAAAGTCCAGGTAGGGAGGAAGTGATCTCATTTAATACAGTTGTTAAAATATATTGGTCCCAATGAGATTCTTTGCAGATTTTAGACGGCCTTTTGAAGAGGACCCTGGAAAATGATGATGAAAGTGAAAAACGAATGCAATTGGTGGTTTCGAAATATAGAGTGACGGAAGTTTTGCGATAATTGCATGATAGACTATCTGTGGGGTATATGAGAGTAAAGAAAACTCTGGAAATTGTCCGTGAATGGGTTTCTTGGATAAATTGCAAGGATGATGTTAAGGAGTGTTGCCGAAAATGTGCAATATGTGCATCTGGGAATGGTCCATTGGGGAGGAAAAAGACACAGTGAGTAGTCAATTTGAGAAAGTAGGCTTTGTTGAAGCTGGTCTATTTACAGAAACCTAAACAGGAAACGAGTACATCCTAGTTGCGATGAACAATTTTAGTAAATGGCCCGAATCAATCGCTAAACTAAATCAAAACTCTGTTACAGTGGTGAGACCTTGGTAAAATAACTATTTAGCTGTTTCTAAATTCCTTTGGAACTACACTCATACCAAGGAAGAAATTTTGAGTTATCCTTATTCCAAAGCTTCTGCTTGCTGTTGAAGACATGCAAAACCAGAACAACTGTTCTTCATCCACAGTCAGATGGAATCGTAGCACGCATGAATCTAATAGACGGGAAATATTTATCAAAAGTTGTCTCAAGCCATCTCAGAGGGATTGGGATCAGTACATACATGTGTTCATGATCGCATATCAGTCAGCTGTAAACAAAACGACAGAAGGGACCGCAGTGAGAGTGTTGCTTGGGCGCGAAATTAGACTACCGTGTGATCTGGAGTTTGGTAGCAAAGAGGAGGTTGCTGGAAATTCATATGCTAAAAATCTACGAAAGAAACTAAATTCCATTCATGAAAGAATTCGCAATAACATCCAGATTGCCATTGATAGAATGAATTCCTTCTACGACGTAAACGGGAAGATTTTAACCCTATGATCTGGTTTGATTATACCAGCCTTAACGACGACGAGGCCTATCTCCTAAATTCCAAAGATCTTGGGAGGGTCCGTATAAAGTGATAAAGAGTATCAATGATGCTATCTACCGTACTATGAAATCACCCAGAGGAAAACCCAAAGTTCACATAAATCGGTTTGTGTGAATATGAACAAAGGGCAAATCATGTTAAAGTAGAAAAATTAGGAGTCAAATACATCGACACTCATTTATCAAATTTATACCAACCTACTCGGGGCCCCATAACGCTCGATTTGGGGTTTTCACTGAGGAATACAAAAATCTGTTTGATGTAACAGAGGAATACCTCCTGGACCATTGTGTCGTTAAAGACATCCGAATGTCCAGTAGCATCGCAATCAAGTTTAAAGGAGGTATGGTGACTTAGCATAAATACAGCAGCAAGAGCTATAAATTGGAAAGGCATGTCACTTCGTGACGAAACTATTATCCTATCATTAACAGCTACGTTATGAATGAAGAATTGTGGAAGACATTATGAGATCAGAGGAAACAAATTTGCAACGGTGCTGCCGGTAGAAAGTTAGCCGTGCCAAAGCTCGGTTGCGGTATAGATCAGCTTAACTCGCGCATGGTACTTAACATGTTGGAAGTAGTTTTTTGAGATACTGGTATCAGGATCATGGTTTGTAGTTGGAATCCAATAAGAACTCTACCACCGAGGAAATCTGTAGACTACCAGTTTTTCAAGAAATAGCGCTGCAAGTATGAATCGCAGTGCATATTCCAACATTCTCAAAAATAGAACCAACGCAAAAGCAAAGTCCAAAGTAGCTGTTACGGGACTTAACAGTCTTAAGGAGAGGCAATGTAACAAAACTAGAAATACTAATAATTTTGTGGAAGATTCTCTATAGCGTTTCAGGACATTTCAAGGAACACTTCAGAAGGTTTCTTAGAACTGAAATAAATGATGTAATCACGAATGACTTACTACTGTAACTTATACCCATCTAACTAAATTTAAGGTCAGTAAAGAGTCGTTGCATTGAAATGTTACTTCAGCATTATGATTAATTATATTCTTGACTAATGTAGAATGTTCTATATGAACAGCAGATTAAATTCTTTTAGCTAGTTTTTGCTTAGAATCTTGTCATTACAAAGGCCATTATAAAGAAATAGAAATGCAAACGTTGTGACGTTATGGTTTTATTTAATTACGTCGCATGGAACAATTATTTTTATTTTGCTTGTCCAAGTGGTCATGGTGGAGGGTAGGTTCTTTTTACAGGACTCGGATGAAGGCGGACTTTGGTGTTTGTACTTAGTTAAATTAGTTTTATAAATAACAAGGCAATAAAACTTGATAATCATATATTGTTCTAATAAAAATAAATGAATGATTAATTACAGGGCAAAAATATGTACAAAATAATAATAAAGGATTTAAAATAATTACGCAAGTATTTTCTAGGTACCTAATACTAAATAGTCGGCCCTGACTGGTGTAGTGGTTAGCATGTTGTCTCTGTACCCAAGGGACGAGAGTGCAAACCCAATCGAGTTCGATAGATTTTTCAAGGGAGAAAAATTTAAAAAACATGCCTACTTTTCAGATAAGGAAGTGAAATTGTAGGTCCCGTGTCAATGTGATATTTGGCACGTTAAAACTCCCTATTGGCGGTGGAACTCCTCCAAATTCGGCAAAATTCTAGTAGGCATGGCAAAATGACTATATTACTGTTCAAGTCCAAGAGGGCCAAGGGAAATTCCAGATCCCAAACTCTCACCCACAAAAACAAACAAACAAACAAACAAACAATACTAAAACAAATATATACAAAGTTAAATAAATGAAATGATATGATTGTTTAACGATTGTTTGCATCTACAACAATGACAATTAAGTATTAAATTTTACTACGCAAAGTTCAACTAATAAAGGCATTTAATTATGACTGATGGCAATCAGTTTATCTCGGCTAATATTAATTTTAATAACGGTCAGATGGTACTACTGGATTAGTATCAATAAAATTAGTTAGCACTTCTCGTGAGGACGCTTGTTATCAACGGTAATAAATTTCTAAAGGCCTTAAACATATGCTAGAATGCTTTTAGAAGTTGTCCAGTAACGGATCTTGTAAGAATGCTTCTGACATTGGTACGCAAAACGGTTTACAATCGACATAAGGATTTATGTACTCCTGTTACAATTCCTTTTGCGGTCTGAATGCTTCGCAACGCTAGCTTTTGTGGCACAAGCGACTAAAGCGCGCGTTCACGAATCCTAAGCGGGTCTATCAGAATCGTCGTATAATTAAGACAACGTATGTCGATGACTTTCAGGGTACTCCAGTTATCTTATGGTGCAAGCTACTGTCTAACTGGAGGATCATGAAGATCTTTCATCGAAGACACTCGTTTCCCTAGCAACAAGACACGGCCGGTGAAGATAGTAACATTGAAGCCTTTCAAGTGCAAACTAGGTTCGTAGGCTTGGTTATATATTTTAAATCGAAGGTTGATTTTCTACTAGGTAAGCCTCACCACGAAGATTCAAGTCGATGTCTCCGATTTTGCAGTCGAAATTGAAGTGCCTTAAGAGTTCTTGAATAGCTGTTTATATACTAATTTAGGAAGTTTTGTCTTTATTCCACTAGCGTAACTTGTTTGCTATTTCTTTCTCAAGTTTCGCGATAAGTTATTGTAATCGAACTTGCGACATGTTGCGCAATAATATTTAAAATGATGCAATTTTATTTAATATATACAATTAACTTATTTTATCTAAATACAGTATTTCTAGTTTGTTTATTCTATTTAGGAAGGTACTGGATTTACAGACACACACTTATATATATATATATATATATATATATATATATATATATATATATATATATATATAA
>JAHWXV010309105.1:0-10371 GCA_024586415.1 Phrixothrix hirtus
GATTGACACTAGCGTTTTTCAATTACAAGTGTGTGGCGCCCAATTTCTTTTCTTTCTCTAGATATTTCAGGTTGTTTCCTGTGCGAGCTCGTACCAGTTTCGGGACCACCCGGCGCTCGTCAGCACCGAGTCCAGGATTTCCTCCAGCGATACTGGGAGCGATACTTGTACCTGCCAACCACGATATTGTGTTCGATGGTTATTTCGACTATCTTCTTTTTATAAGTAACTACACCCCACTCCCTAGCCTCCGCGGCACTAGGGCCGGTCGGACATTTTTCTTTTATTTTTGTTGCGAAGCGTGATCCTTCTAGTAAAGGCTATACCCGCTTTTTTATCCAACTTTAACGTGGCAGTAGGTGCGCCAGGCTCTTATGGGACCTATATTAAACTGTTTACTTTAATTAACACTTAAGCGTTTTTGTGGCATTGTCTAGGACTAAAGATTTTATATCATCTAAGCTAAAACGACATAATTCTATTTTTCTACTACAACAATGTGCTATTAGTTAAATAATTACGGTGAGTGTCCAAGTTATATAACAACGATAATGATTTTTCCATTTAAAACTGCCGCATCTATAAAAAGATATTCATAAATTTGGTTAAGAATTAACCGATTTTCCTGGTGACATACATTTGAATATTTTTGGAAAGACTCTTTATGAGTTTTTTACAACTTTTACTAGTAGCTCTTTTACCTACTCTTGCAATTAAAACTTGTATATGAAAGCCTGTATCCTGAGACTTGGTCTGTAAAGATGATGTATAAAATATTGAGATTATCTAAGTGTTTATTCTAGTTAGTAGTAACACCCTATAACATTAAAACATGCTTAGATCCTCTCACTTACAAAATATTCATATTTTAGAAGATAAGTAGAAGCTTCAAATTGTAATTTATTAAGGACTCCATTTTGGAAATTGATATTTTTTGGGACATTCTGATACTAATTAAAGTTGAATAAACAACACTGTAATCTAACTTTTTAACTACTAAGCAACCACCCAGTAGCTTAATTAACCACAACAAGCAATTTTGGATATAATGAAAAATTTAAACTATATTATTCCATTTTAGTGTGTTTTTCAAAAATAGTTACCTTTAGTTAAGTTAAATCCTTCAAAATAACCTGTTCTTGTTCTGCGATTAAATTTACTTTTCCTACAATACTAGGTACTAGAACAACGTTTAGAGTATAGACAAAATCATAACCCAAGGAGCTGATGTAACTGAAATATAGGGCTATTTCTAATTTAAAAATTTTTCAGTAGTAAAGCCAACATCTCTAATAAAATGTGGGTTTTATATAATGCGCTGGATCAAACGGTGCATAGGTAGATGTCTAAAATCAAAACGAGTCGTTGGACATTTGCGTTTTTTACGATTTTATTAGATATTGCTGGGATTGCAGCTTATATACTTTAGACAAATTTACTTGTATCATGGAATCAAGGAAAACATGAAAGGACAAGGCTGTTTCTTATATCTGTATCAGAAACTTGCTCTTACCCCACATAAGGAGACGAAAATCTTCAGATTTAGGCAATGTCACAAAGGAGCGCATTGGGAAGTTTCATCATCAGAAGTACTATCAGCTAAGAAGAGGAACGGCCATTACCACAAAGGCCACTATTTTTAAAACCCTGACCATAAAGACAAGATGCAGAAATAAACGTGCACTAAATGCAAACGCTAAAACAGGTTCGGTAAACAAGACTGTAGATAACTATATGTAAGCTATCGAATAAATGCTTTCCGACATAATAATGTGTAATAGCTGTAAGCCATGTAATAAATTTCGAAACAAACTGTACATATATGTCATATACAAAATAAGCGTTCTCCAAAAATAGCGTCGTGCTTTATTTTAAAGAAAGTTACTTAATAAACTCAATAGACAATGAAAACGAAAACTTACAACAGAATGCACTTGTCCAATAGACGCGGTTGCATTACAATTTCCAGCTGCCCCCAGTAGGGTTAAAATAAAACAAACGCTAGGCACTCGAATAGTCCCTTTGCATATACTTTCTTCACCTGCTCTTGGCCCAATGCCTAACAAGCGACGCGCAGGTATTGTTTCCATGTTAGCTTAAAGTGTGTTTCCTTTTTTAGTCTATATGCTGATTCTTATTACTTTCTTTGGTTTGTTCGTAGTAATAAGTCTGTTTACTACAATTGGTTTCCACATAGAGCTAATCGTAGGGCATCATATCTTTTATTTAAATTTTCGATTTCATTAGCCTCTCGTGTAATTCTGTTTCTAGATAATCTATTATAGCTAGTACTTTCTGTTTTCAAAATCGATATTGTGCCTCATATTTCTCCTACGCTGTGATACAATGATGTTTGATCTCCTTTCTTAACAGTATTTATGTGTTCCTCTTTTCAGACTACAATCCTTGTATTTGTTTGGTTTACATACGATTTATTGCATTACGTGCAAGGATTTCATAGACACCGTGACTTTCTAAGAGAATCGTATCTTTGGGATTCCGAAGGATGCCATTTAATTTTATGTGAGTTGAGTAAGCCGTTTGTATTTTATGCTTTCGTAAAATCCGGCTAATCTTGTCGGTGGTTCCTTTGACGTACGATAGGTGTAATCGTAGGTTGAGTATAAGAGGAATCGTGTCGCTTTTGTGCTTGCGTTTCTTGTAGGCGTTATTATTATCTATTCATGTACCTCTCTCTATACGTATATGTGTCTAAGTAATTCAGTTATTTCAATGACAGGAGGAAACTAAATTCAAAATTTAATAGTGTTAAAGAATTTAAATTACCACGGTTAATCATTGAAAGTACTTTTATTTATAGTTTGAATCCTTGTAGTTATTGAATCCATTTAAAATTGTATCTTATATTAAATTTGCAGTAATTTTGGAACTTTCGGTTTGTTTATTAATATTTAATATGCTGTAATGTTAATAATTTTAAAACTATTTAATTGTTTAATTCAGTAGTACGAATTTCGTTGACTTAAATTTCAAAAAGTGCATTACAATCACGAAGTTAATAAAACATGGAGAAAAAAGAAATTCAAGCAATACGTTTCCATAGAGCGAACACGGAGAACTTGACTCTAGCCGCGCAGGTTCGTGTTAGGTACGACGCATATGTAAGCACATATCTATTCCTACTAATAGCCATGAGTATTCGTAAAAATAAAATTACTGCTTTGCAGGATTAGTATTTTATTAGTTCAACTAATTCTGGTGCTAGTGTTACGCAAATTCACCTCGATTATGCTAAATGGTATAGAACTTTCACCTTTCTAATTTATCCGATTCATTAATAAAGAAGAACGTTGTGCTTATTTATTGTATCATTGAGATGCACCTTTGTATTTTTTAAATTAAAATTTCATTTTTTATTTGTAACTTTGTCTAGGGTTTAAATTAGGGCTTAGATAGAGATATACTTACATTTATTTAGAAATGAAGGAACTGTAGTTAACTAATATATCAAATTTCATTTGGACTGTTATGCAATTTATGAATTGTGTAATATTTTTATATTTCTAGTTAATTTTCGTAAGCAAAATCATTTTGGCAAAAATTCAATCAATAATTTATACATCCTATATTATTTTCCCATTCTTCGCATTGATTGCCGTGACTGGCAACTTTTTGTTTCTATTAAGGCTCCGCTGTTCCCATTATTAAAGTGTTTAATGGAATACATATTCTTCTGTAAGGTTACAATACTTTTCATTAGCACCATTCTATTCATATTTAACTTTTAGTTAATTAAATTCATAAAACTACATAATTTCGCGAAATTAATACGATAAACTAAGCGTGACAATTAATTACCTTTTAGGGTAGTTTTAAAAAGATCGTATTTACCTTATAAACGCAAGCTTTAGACAATATCAGGAAAACCACTTAGTCAATGTGATAAGTCCAGTTGAATTATTACTTTCTCTTATCTGTACGAAATAGAGAAAGCATTGTGTTCGTCCAAAATGGTGGATGTCAAAATTTTAGTGGAAATACACATTCTCGAGTCCCATGAGGGCGAAATTCGTGTTTTTAAAAATTGGTCTGTCTGTGTGTGTGTGTGTGTGTGTATGTGCGCGCGCGCGTGCGTGTGTGTGTGTGTTTGTGTGTGCACGCGTGCGTGTGCGAGAGTGTGCGCGCATGTGCGTGCGCGTGTGTGCGTGTGCGTTCGTGTGCGTGCGAACGTTCGTGCTTGCGTGCGTGGGTGCGTCCGTACGTGCTTGCGTTCTTCATCCGTGCGTGCGACCGTGCATGCGTGCGTGCGTGCCTGCGTGCTTGCGTGCGTGTGAGCATGCGTGCGTACGTGCCTGCGTGCTTGCGTGTGTGCGTGCGTGATACGCGCATGCGTGCGTGCATGTGTGCGTGCGTTTGCGCGTTTGCACGTTCGTGCGTTTGTGTGTGCGTGCGTGCGTGTGTTGGTGCGTGCGTGGGTGCGTGCGTGTGTGCGTGCGTGCGTGCGTGCATACGTGCGTGCGTGCGTGCTTACGCGCGTACGTGCGCGCGCGCGCGGTATGCATATGTGTGTGAGAACAGAATATCTCTAAAACGAAAAATCGTAAATAAACGAAATTTTATATTTTAATTTGTATCCGTCCTCGCACGCGACTGCAGCAATTTCGCTAGAATCCAATAACCGGAAGTGTCACTTTACACTTGCCATTTTTTTGGTTTTTCGCGATTTTCTCGAAATTGGCTATAAAGATTTTTTTTTGATTTATTGTACATCTTAAACCTCCAATACCCTTTGATTTGGCTAAGACAATTTTCCAGAAAAATGACCATCAAATGAGTAACCAGAAGTACTCTTACCTTTAACTGCTAATAAAATAACTAAGTAATTGAAAGTCCTAGATAAATGAAAATTTATGTCTGACGTCCAAAGTACCTTTGCATGCTAGATTAAGAATTTGGTTAAAGTCTAATAACCGCACGTACAACTTTATTTCTGTTATTTTTAGGTATTTTCCGAATTTTTCGTTTTTCGCAATTTTATAGAAATTGGCTTTAACGATTTTTTTAAAATTATTGAATTTCTTAGTCGTTTAATAATCTTTTATATAGTTTAGGTTATTTCTTAGGAACATTTCCGTAAATTGAGTAACTGGAAATATCTTCAGCGTTAACTCTAAATAAAGTAACTATGAAACTAAAAGTCCTAGTTGATTGAAACTGCCTTTGTATACCAAATCAAGAATTTGGCCAAAATCTAATAACCGGAACTATCACTTTATATCTGTCATTTTTAGATATTTTCTGAATTCGCTGTTTTCACGATTTTCTTGAAATCGGCTCTAACAATTTTTTTAAACTTAATATATTTCTAAGCTACCTAATTTAGTTTTATATTAACCAAGGAGTTTCTCTAATAAATATTTGAAAATCGAGTAACCGGAAGTATTTTGAGTATTAGTTATGAACAGCATATCTCAAAAACAAATCATCATATGAAAATGAAAAACCAAATTTAAGTTTCTTATCTTCTATGCATAAGATGTCAAGAATGTAGTTAAAATCTAATGACCGGAAGTGCTACTTCATTCTTGACATTTTTCAGTTTTTTGCGATTTTCTCGAAAACATCTTTAACAATTATTTTGAAACTTACTACGGTTTTATGTCTTTGATATGATTTTGCGCGAATTAAGTGGTTTTCATGAAAAATGCGAGAAAATCTCTGGAGTTAAGCAGGGTTTTGCGTGTCCAGTAACTTGGATGGGTGACCGTTAGAATTGTCATTCCAAAATAAACGTAAATAATATTTTAATCATTTCACATTTACATATTTCTATATCTATGTACGTAGTAGGAAGTCACGTACTGTCTCAAACCACATTTTTTTTAGTCTTAAGATATTCTGAAATGTTTTGCATATCAGAAAATGTTGCTGTTTAACAATTAAACGCTTAATTTTATTGCCCGGAAGTACTGCAATATATTATGCTCAATTTTAATATTATATAATTTAATAGCAATTAATCATTTTTTCACACTCGGCAGTATTATTGCATGTATTTTACATTTGCTGCTAATTTGTGTCATTTTTTGTACACAATTTGATTTGATAAGAATTGATCTGGATTATCACGGCTTTAAATTTAGTATAACATATATTGGGACATTTAGTTGTATTTTATATTAGTTAAATTCACTACCTCATGATTTAGAAATTTTGCAATCATTTGATACATAGGACTAAATTTTTATTAGCAAAAAAATGTCATCTGAGACTATTTTCTAGCTTTAAATTGGTTGCGCTTCAACTTCGTTAAGAAATATATTTTCATTCAATTTACTATAGGTTACGTTTCTGGTGAATATTAAAAACTTCAGACTTTAAAAGTAATTGATGATCATGTGTTGCACGTGTACTCTTTATGGAATTAAGTTGTAAGAAAAACGTTTAGTTTTTTGTATATTAAACATTGTTAATTTACCGTATTGCTCTAAGTTCTAAATCTAAAGTGAACTTTACCATATTATTCTCTCGACACTTCGATCTTTCCCTTGTTACGTAGTATTTGATATTTGAGTCAGAAGTAATCCTTGGCTAGTAAAACTTAAAGTATATTCGAATAATTAATTTATAATACTTTTGGTGGTTTAGTCGGAATAAGGAAATTGCTTCACCAAGGCCGATCGTTTTAAATATGACAACCTGTTATCAGCGATCAAATCAAAAATATAGCTCAGATTATAGTTATGAATAAAATTACATTCGATACTTAAATAAGGCAGAGTTGTATCTGCTATCTTAGCATCATCATACCATCCCTTAGTTGGCCATTGAATCTTTGCATATAATAACCATACTTTGGAGCTTCAAAACCGTTTTGTTTTCGCAAATCATTCGGTTTTGTTTAACGCATTTTTGTAAACCTGTTTTAAAAAGTTTGCTAAATGCAAATGTAATAAGGATAATCAAATAAATGAAAAGAGGGCTTATTAAGAATTTGTATTTCAGATTTCGTTTCCATTTTCTTTGCTTGCATGGGATAGATTTTAAAATTATTAATTAATATAATGTAATGCTTTGGCATGCGACAAAGTTTAGTTTCCTCGTTAATGTCAATACTCTGCAAGAAGCAAACTATTAATCTTTTAACTCAATTCTATGTGACCTCCTTCAAGATAAACCCATTTCACTTGAAACACTATTTGTATTCTTTGTCGTGTCTTTTGCCACGTCAATCGCTTTAAAGCGGTGGAGTGACAATTTTAGCTTAAAAAATAAGGAGAACTTGTATAAAGCCACATTATGGCCATATATAAACTGTGAAATACTATTCATGGAAATTTTGGCAAGAAATTTTCAGTAATTCAACGATTTTAAAATGCAATGCACCTTTATTTCACGATATTTCAACACGTTCTCAAATCATCTATCGTTGATCCCTAAGTTCTAAATCATTGAATTATTTGATGCGTTGCATATATGTTAAAGCAAGATGCCTTCCAGAATTATCTTCGTCTTGGGTATGCTTTATTTGACCATCTTATGCCATTCGAAAGTCCTTGTTGATCACATTCATTCAAAACCGAAACATTTCAATAACATTCCCTCTATTTATGTACGCAAAATTTCGTTCTACAAACAAAATTTTATGCAAATTCATTGGTCAATACAAATAGATATGTTGAACATCTCCGGCAGAAAATTTACTCAGGGCCAACAACAGATAAACAGTTTATCTGTAGGATAAAGTTATTTGTTTGATAAACGTAGTTTTTGCTGTTTCATCAACAACAGATAGATTCATTGGGGAGATAAATCATCAGATTACTTATAAATAAATCATCAGATAACTTATCCTTAGGAATCATACGAGATAACTCATTAAACAATCAGAGGACTATCATTGAATGCGAATGACCCCAAAATTGATATTGTACTAGAACGATAACTTTGTACAATCTGCAGCAAATGCAATTTTTCATCTTCTAAATAACTTTTGTTTTTCACATTTTGATCTCTCTGCTCATAATTAACAAAAATTCAGGTACTCGTTAAACCTCCAGTAGTCGGGTGGGCTCTGTAAGAACGCAACATCTTGTGTATTGTCACCATATTTATACATATACATATTTCCAGGACAGTCCCGATGCATGAGTAAGCGACACATTGTTGAAATCTACAATCTCCGTTATTTGTGTGGCATTTTAGTTTGTGAGATACCACCCAACTGTTTTTATAACATTTACGTGTGAAATTGTGAGCTATATTTTTGATTACTGGGCTATAAATTCATGGTGGTGCGTATTTTTAACAATCTTTTATAATTCATTTATTACAATAAACCTTTATAAACTCAACATAGTAGAATCTGTAAAATTTATTGTTTAAAATTAATTTCTATTGCGTTCGGGATGAATTGTTACCTGAATTGTTTACAGCCTTGTAAAAATTGTTTATTGCTCTTTAAACAACCTTCATACCGCTGTAAACAATTTTTACAGGGCTGTAAACAATTTTACAGATCCCGAACAACTTCTTTACAGCTTGGGTAACGTAACCGCTACCTGGCTGCCACCTGTCTGCCAAATACCTGTTAAGAGACCGGCACCTATTGATCACATCTCTGCCAGACGTATGTCAAATATCAGATGGCTGTCTCTCAGCCGGCCGTCATGTTGAAAACGCCGACGCTATAAACTCCTACCATGTACGCAATTTCAAGTGGGAGAAGGGTATTATCCGTTATTACGTTTTGAGTAGCGATATACGGGTTATAAACCTTTGATAAAACCTTTGCAGCTTGGGGAAATCATGCTGCTCTAAAGTTTAAGTACATCTTGGTCAAGTATGACATATTAATTTCGTTTTAACTGTTCAAACATGGTATGGCTGAAAGAGGCCCCGACTGCGGTATCAGTTTCGATGGGCTCGGGATGGTTCAAGCGCATAGTTATTTTCCGAATGCCGCTCAAACAGTCGTCGCAATACGCATGGCTGTGGACGGGAACTGGTACCTTGAAGATTCAAAACTGGCGCCCTCGCGCATGCGCAGCTTCTATTGTACGATTTTTCACGAAATTGGCCGCGCACGATTCATAAATCGTTAAAATGTAATTGTATTTGTTAATTATTAGGTTTTGAAATAGTTAGTTCTTAAGTTTTGACATGTATAATAGTTAAATAAAATAATAATGGGATTTAATTATATAACGAGTGTTTATTTTTAAACCTCTAATAATGCCGCCTAAATTCGTACGGTTAAATTGTAGTCATACAGCATAGAGCGTCCTATACAATAAACGGTTTTTACAACATAATTAGAGACAATAAATGTTATCATATATAGGTATGATTGTGCCGGCTGTTGGGATAATAGCAAACCGCGATAAAACGAAAGCACGTCATTTTTATCTCTAGCCGGTTTATATAATTCTTGACCTACGCGAAGCTTATGAAATTCATTTTATATGACGTGTTGAAATGGCCGTCTGCTAGCGGGCTTGGTAAATAATAATAACGAAGTTAGAACTCGGGGCCAAACTTGGGAAAACGCGTGCAGCTTTTGAACAAACCGTTCGTTTCGAATCCGGTTTTGAGGAAACGTTCCGGCATTAAATTGTGCTTAAATAACTGCAGAATGGTGCGGGTCTGTCGCTAAACAGCGGATAAGCCCAAACAAGAAGCAGCGAATAGTATTTATTTGATGTAATCAAATTTTATTTTTAAAAGTATCTGTAAAGTGTACTCTTAAGTTTGACAGGTTTTTCAAGTATATAAAGGCGTAAGTAACAATATAATAATGACACGGGCGATCTTGACGCGTTGCTCGAACAATTTCATGTAATCAAATTTTATTTTTAAAGGTATTTGTAAAACATAATCTTAAGTTTGACAAGTCTTTCAAGTATATAAAGGCGGAAGTAACAATATAATAATAACAACACGGGCGATCTTTACGCGTTGCTCGAACAACTCTAAGATTGTAATTTTTAAAGAAGATTATTTTTGTATATATTAATAATGGAAATTAGTTTTATTTATGTCGCGTTAATAACCTGCCTTTAGCTTATAACACCGTGTAAAGCGATAAATTGTAAGAAGAACGCGTTTTGCATTTACAAAATATATGCAAAATATAAAGAGTCCCGTATATAAAAAAGCCTTTTAGAGATAATGATAAGAGTAATAAACGGCGATAAACCGTGAGCGCGCCATTTTTCTAAGTGTTGATAAAGCGTAAGCATAGGCCATATTACCCTTAATTCTGATAGAAGATTACTACTGCCAATTCTTACCTTGAAGCAATTTAGGGTGTTTGAAATTTATTTTTTACCCGCGTTGTAAATTTTGACACATAGCGCTATTTAAAATTTAAAATATGTATTAGAGAACCTTAAAATTAAAAGTTAGGTG
>JAHWXV010309135.1:0-11676 GCA_024586415.1 Phrixothrix hirtus
TATATATATATATATATATATATATATATATAATTATAAAGATTTATGTATATTTTAGATATTTAAAAATATTTAGAAAAATTTATTCCTTGACTGGGGTCCGATCCCAGGACCTTTGGCTTTACGCGCCAATGCTCTACCACTGAGCTATCAAGGGAACTAACAACAGTCGACAAATGAATCTTAAATTATACATATACATATATTAATAATGCGAAACAGATACATTTATTCAAAGCAATGATGAGCCTACAGATTTGTAAAGTTTCACACCGTTGGAAGAGTTTAGTCACAGATTGTGACTTTAAAATCAGACTACACTCTTCCAACGGTGTGAAACTTATAAATCTGTAGGCTCATCATTATTAATATATGTATATGTATAATTTAGAAGGATTCATTTGTTGACTGTTGTTAGTTCCCTTGATAGCTCAGTGGTATAGCATTGCGCGTAACGCCAAAGGTCCTGGAATCGAACGCCGGTCAAGGAATAAAATATACATAAATCTTTATAATTATATTAATTTAAGAACAAAATAATTTTCCTTTATATATATATATATATATATATATATATATATAAATACCGTGCGTTATTCCAATGTAATATCTACTTGATATTAAAATATAAAAATTTTAAAATTGAGTGAAACAATATATTCTAAAAGGTTTTCAAACCAGCCTATACATGACTAAAGTAGTACTTCCAGGTTAACCGAATGTGCCTGCAAGTTTAGAATTTTAACGCCCTGTATATTCTTTCAAAATTTGAATGCTACATATAATTACTATTTCATCGATAAACCATAGTTAGAATTCCTCTTCTAAATTAAAAATAATATTGTATACAGGGTGTCCCAAAAATAAGTGACGCCCGGCAAGTTGGTGGGTGCCTTATGATTTGTAGAACAAAATTTTTCAAAAACACAGTTTTCGAAATATTAATAATTATAGTATTAGGTACAACTCTGGTGTGCGTGCTATGCCGGAAATTAATATCGTTGCATGATGTGTATTACTCATCGGTATATATTGAATTAGGAACATATGTTTGATTTTAAGAATATTTGTTTCAGAAGATAACGTTAAAGACATTTTGTGACTACCTGACATATTTTAGAACAATATTTCACAATCTACAGTCGACGAATCACGAAATAAGTGATTTTATAACGAATAATAACGAATTTACCAATCAAGAAACGTTGAATATGATTATAATATACAGAGAATGTCGAAGAATCCGACACAATGCCTTACGGCTATACACAGAGCGTTATACCAATAAACATTGACCTAGGCCGAGCTAAAAATGGATCTTTTAGTAGATAGTAGGTTGTTTTTAAAAGAAAAGCGGCTATTGATTAAGAGCAAACCATTGCTCTGTTAGGAAGAGTAAATAGTAATACATATATCCATAAGGCAAAATTTAGTGATAATGTAGTAAAATATGGCACTTATTACAAATAAATGGTGATTAGCTAGTGTCCCCAAGCTAATGTGTTAGAGATCCATCAGAACATATAAATATAAGAGCAATTTTTTTTTGGTTAATAGTACATATTTATATGTCCTGGAAATGTTCTGCTTTACAAATAATGGCACATTGGTATTTAAGTACTCCCTGCAGTCATCTCCAGATATCTCTTGATTTACTATACACCTTTTCACATCTTTTGCTTTCTTCGCCTAATCGATATGATCATTGTGTGTGGAATATGCATACATTTTTGGACGAAGTGCTATAATTTCATATAAAATACGGTCTGATGCTTCATTTCTTATAAGTCCTAGAACTGCTTTGTTTTCTAGAGGGATTTTATAAAAATTGTTTAGTTTATAGTTGCTGGTGTAGAATCGTTCAATATTGTTGCGTATGTATTCATATAAATCAGTAGTTTCAATAAGTAATATGAAACTGCCAGTATCACAAAAGGATAGGATTGCGCGCTCTTTGTAATTTGGTTTAATGAAATCATAATAAAAGTCATACATTAGAAATTTCGATAGCTCTAATATTGAAAATCTCACATAAATTGGTTTGTTGTATGTGACTTTCAGTCTTTCTAATTGTATCGCTATCAAATTCTCACTAAATAAGCACTTTTCATGCTAGGCTTCGTTATAAGACTTTCAGCTCCACGTCTTTTCCCAAGATCTTCCCAATGATTAACCAGTTTAACATCTACGCGTTTATCAACATTTTCCATTGCTTTCCCATAAACACTGTTATCCATCAATTTGAAGAAGTCTTTTACGAAACTATTTTTAGCATTTTGTTGCAACTGCGTGTTTAGATCTATGTAATCCTTTAACCACGCGGATTGCTTAAATTTCAAAATGCGATGAATTTTTGTAATTTGTAGTCCATGTTGAAGTACTTGTTTCCAGTTTGTATAATGCACTACATATTTTTCTTTATTATATAAGTTTGGAATTAATTTTTTGTTTCGAAATTTGGCTTTAGGTGGTGGAATATTTTCGGGTAGGAATGGTAACAGATTGTGTGCTGAGCAGATAGATTTAGAATATTTAATATCAACTTCTGAAAAGTACCTCTGCAAAATGCCCGCAATGTCAGCAACATTGCAATTTGAAATTTCGGTATCATTTAGCCATTTAAACCCCCCATAAGGTAATAATTGGGACATTTGCATCCTAGTACGCTAAATATGTTGAAGGATGATTTGGATTGTGATTCTTCATATATTTATTATTAGCTCTAGCATGTGGAAGTGACGCTTGACAGATGCCACCTCTTATACATTTTTGAACAAAATGATGCATGTCTATATATGTGAAAAGTTCTAATTCAATTCCATTCATTTTTAACATTGCTTGTCAACTAAGTGCTGCTATTGTAAATTTCTAGGCGGGGTGGAGATGGTATGTGTGTAGACATAGATTCCTGAATTTTTTAAATACATTGCATAACAGTAACACGTTGATTTTGAGATATAAACTGGAGTAATCAGATAAATTTCGACACTTAAAAGTATTCCATACATTAATGGCATGTTCATATTCATTGCTAGTAATATGTTCATTGTTCAAGGAATTGTAAAGATTTTCTTTAGATGGAAGGTTGGTTTCATTTAAACGTTCAAACGAATCCATATATTGGTGAGGAAATACCCCTTTCCTTTGAATTAAATTAAATTCTTCCCTTGTAGGGAAGAACTTTTGTATTTCATGTAGTTGTTCCTATTCTGAGTTCTTTGCAAGTTTTTCGAAAGAAGAACTCATAAATCTAAACGAATCCAAAAATCTTAATTTGTGACTGATATTATTTTTATCCACACACTCATCTACTAATAACGATTTTGTAAATTTTCAGGAATAATATCAATTTTTTCATTATTGCATCCTAATTCTTTTATAAATAGACGAGAGTCATAGTTTGACATGTTATGGAAAAATACTTCAATCATGTTAGGTATTTTGTAATTTAAATTGCATTTAGAATGCGCTCCTTCTACAAATTTAGAGGTTAAATGGTCATGATCCGCCACTTTGTCTGAAACTTTCATTTTTTTTATCACAGATATGACAAATTGAAGCCGTATCTAAACTACGCTGTTCTTCTGCATTAAGTTTACGCATTGAAAGCACGATCTTTAAATGGTTGTTATATATGTTCCTACCATCCTCACAGAACCTTTCCATAAATGGGCATGATTGTATAGATTTTACTGCAGTCGTTGGATTTATGCATTAATAGCGCAGATTCTTTAGATAAAAATATAAGGCAGCCGTCACATAAGTATTTTTTTTCTTTGAGGTTTGAAACTTGAGATCCAATAAGCCGGGAAATATCCTTTATCCACACGTAGTGTCCTTTAATGCTCTCTTCAATGTATAATAAATTTATATGTTTTTACTGAACAGCTTTTGTATAATATAGTGGATCCACAATATCATAATTTTTACTTTTATAATTAAATTCTATACCATACACATTTACACTTATATTATTATTAATTTCGAATTTGCTAATATCTTTAAGTTTAATCGGAAATTCCATTCCTGCGGTATTAATCACCTCCGTATAATGACGGTAGGAAGATATCCGATCAGCGTTTTTAGATATGGGATAAATTACTGACGTCACCGCCGACGCAAAACACGCATTATCTAAATTTTTGACATTTATGCATGCCTTCTTTAATCGAATCTGCTTTGGCAATTGTATATAAGACGATCCTCTAATAGGTGTGTACTTATTAATATTAAATTCAAGATGGGAAATACCCTTTAAAGCCAATCCACTGTCCCTTTCTTGAAACTTTTCACTTTTTTTTTAATAACGGAACATAATTTGTCATATAAATGTGATAAGTCATTCATAGAGTGAGTAACCACCTGATATTTGGTGTTAAACGATTTTAATTCTCCAATGTCCGAATAGTTCCATGTTGAATTTTATTCCAGATTTGTGAGATTGAATGATGGATTCAATTAAGCCAATCACTATTAATCTACTGCTTTGCAGAAATTTGGGAATATTAATTCCTTTTCCAGCAATGCTATATTTGAAACTAGAATGTAGTTCCATTACATCACTATTGAAAGGTTTTGCAATAGCTAATAAATGTTTTTGTGTTCTTAAATGCCCAACATATCTTTTAACTGTCGTAAAATCTTCTCCGATTATATTACATCGCGTACCTTCGGAATGCTTCTTCGACTGATCGCTGACGTTAGACAATTTCATCTTCTTTGCTGCTGGAGGAGCATCTTCATTGTTGTTGTGGTTACTATTTATATGTATGAATAGCTCCATACCACTCGGGAAACTTTTCCCGCATATCTCACATACTTGCTGTGATTCGTGCTGTTTAGTAATATATGCCTCTTCAAGTTATCTAATCGACTAAATTGTACGTTGAAAATATTGCAAGTAATATTTCCGCCGCTTCCACATGTTTTGTGGAATGACGCATCATTTCTGGAAAATATTTTATTACAGTTATTACAGCTGAACATCGTGCTTTGTTAAACTTTGAGTTCTGGACAGTATAAGAAACACTAGTAACTGAAAGAAGGTTCGATCGCGAACCCTTTTATACGCTGCGATGATGGACGATTACGCATGCGCAAACGATATATGTGCATATCGTGCATCTTCGGCGCGCTTCTTCGGTTGCGATCGTGTGATATCTTATTTAAGTATCTATTTTGTATAACTACGCCGTGGATTAAAATGTAGTTTCTATTAAAGCGTTCGAGGACGTGATTTAAAATTAGATGCCTCAAATATTCTAGTTTATATAGTATTCCCACACATGACCTAGCGTTTCCGTAACACGTGAAAATATGTAACTTGAAATTGAGAGTTCCTTTACGACGGGCTGAAAATCACATAGTTACATCGGTAATTCGAGCTTACAAATCTCGTGGTTGTATTGATGACTGGGATTTTGCCCGTTAGTTGTATTTCAAATTTCCCTCTAAATCCATTGACATATTTCGCATATGAAAAAAATTCCCTAGAAATGATCTTTTATACTAAACTAGTTAGTTGTGGTTAATTCTATACCAAACATGAGTCACATTTCGCACCAACAAACTAGCAAAGGAAATGGAAATCAATTTTTGATATATCGCTCACCCTGATATCATGCTAAAGGTGGAGGGAGTAAAAGTTTGATATCACCCATGCTGTTTTCCCTATACCACTTTGAGATGGAGCTCGTACCTGGTACTCATAACAATGCATCGTCACATACAGCATCACAAACTGTCAATAATTTGAAGCGGTAAAATTTAGAATTAATGACTCATTATCCATACAGTCCGAATTTAAGTCCAAATGATCAAAGCTTTATCGCATTTAGCGTTTTTATAACATTTTCAAAACATTAATGTCATACTTCCTAATTATTTTTTTTATGTATTTGGAATAAATAAATCAATTAGTTGTTCAGAAGAGTGTTTGAAAATTATAAATAAACTGTGACACACTTTTATCCTAAAAAGAATAATGGAAGAATGCTGTCATTTAATCTTTTTAAGATGAATACTCTTATCTTATGTAACCTATATTTTAACAAGTCAAATAAAAATTTTAGGTTTAGAAAAAGTCCGTGAAAGATTTATCAATTAATAACAATTACCTGTTATTGCTATGATTTGTTGTATCTCGGGAGAAAAACTTGATTGGCGTTTATAGAATATTAAAAATAGTACATAAAAAGTTGGAAAATTTAGTTTTGTGCATATTTCCTTGTCATAACGCTGTTTGACTTAAATCCTTGGAAATAAATTCAATCAAAGGACGCCAAGTTTATTTAGTTAGAAAATTTTTGTTTAAGATTTTTTTGGTACGTTTTTTGAAGTCGCAGTTTGCTCTTATAATTAATAGCTATGAGAAAAGAGTTTGTCCTTTTTATGCGAAATATTAAAGCAACGCAATTTTTATTTGAAGTAAATTTAATTAATTGATTTAGAGTGTTTAGAATGTGGGTCAGACTAAGTAAATAATATCCTTAGTTCATTAACTTTACGTTTCGTCCACGTTTTTTAGACTCAAAAGTACTACAAACAATAGTTGATAATTAGATATTAATAACCAATAATTGTTTGTGGCACTTTGAAAAAGTTTAAACAATATAGATGAAATGTTTACTTAATTCGACCCACATTCCGAACACCCTAAATTAATTAATTCGCTGCATATCTTCGCGGTTGTACACAAAGTCATTGAAGTAAACTTATTCATCAACATATAAATCTCAAGAGTATGTCATAGTTTAATAACTTATCAAGGCTATTTTTCTAGTCTTTAGTTTGATTGAGAAGAAATCTTAACATCTTTTTTCAAATCACTATATTAAATTTTTAAAATACATGAATATAGTTAATTTCAAAGAATTTTACAAGTTTTATAATTTATAGCTAAAAGAAATATTTAATAAGAATTAGTGACTAATTTATAAAAACCCAACCCAATTGTGTTTAGCCAAATGGTTAGTAAATTAATTATAGGTTGCATACATTTAATTTGAAATTAATCTCCTTATAATAAAGGGACATTTGAGCCTAAACGGGATAAATAGAATATAAGGGTGAGTCAAATTCATAAATGCTAAAATTCCAATTCTCTAAAACCAAACAAGGACGTAAATCAACGATTCAGAATTCGAATTTCCTTTAAATTAATTAATAATTAGTTAATATAATAATTTGACCACTGAAATTAGAGATAAACGCACAACTAGTAGAATACTAATTATAAAATAGTTCAAATAAGGTATACGTTAGAATACAAGGTCCATGCAATAATTGTCGGGATACTCGGAAAATAGTAGCCTATTAAACTTACTTTTTACTTTAATTCTTCGAACTAATCTTCCTTAGCTTCTGTACATCTAGTTACACGGATAAATCACCTATAAAATGGTTCAGACCACTCTTTTTTGGTATCTGCATTATCTTATCCTCATAAGCTGCAATTGCTTCTTTATCTGAGAAAAACCTACGTCCACGTAATTGTTTCTTAATATGTTGAAATAGAAAAGAAGTTCAGGGGGACAATTCTGGCGAATAAGTGGGATATGGAAAATTTTAACTTTTGATCCAGCGGAAAACACGGGATGACGCGTTATTGTGATTCCATATAAAACTACGCAATCCAATGTTTGGTAGCTTGACAAGATCAAAGTAATCGTGTAATATTGCTCTGTTGATATCGATTCAATGCCTAGGCTTCTCTATTTTTTACGGCAGTGTTGTTTGCGGTCTGACGATGTGGGATCATCTTTTAATAACTGCCGTCCTGTTTTGAATTCAGTATACCAATTGAATATTGTGGTCCATGAAGGCGAAGAGTCTTCAAATGTCTCTTGTAAACTTACTAGGTACTTGTTTTAAATTTTTTTTATAATTGTAGTAAACCATCGCTCTAAAATTGCGCCTATCAAGTTCTGTCGCATTAACTAAACATGACTAGCACAGTGACAATACTTCGATGCTAGCACACGACACATTGCCCTAGTAAGGTTTGCTCTTTTCAATGGTGGGGGTTACAGCGCGATACATTCACTAAAATACGTATCTCGATTATTACAGCATGGCCCTCGTATAATAAAAATAAACCACTAAAGCTGCCCCTTACAGAAATACAAAGGGTAGAATTATAAATCATATAGCTATTGAAATAAAATAATCCAATGAAATTAAAACAAGTAAGAATATTTAAAAGAGAAATAAATGTTGCTTTAAGAAATTAAATTATTTTGACTAAATAGAAGCAATTGTGGCGTTGAACATATCTGCTTTCTCTTGGATCGCACTTCTTTATGAATGTTTTATTTTTATTTGAGTAATAAATTTTGGTAATTTGGCCTTCTTTATCATTTTATTATATCATAATTGAATATTTATCCAATCATCTGCATTATATGCCTTTTATAATATTCCCTAAAGTATTAAAGTAACAGAGGAAGAGAATTTAGGAGAATAAAAACATTATCGCATAGATTTATATCCATAGCATGCCTAGAGCCTATAAAACTATTTAAATCAGTAACTCATGCCTTTTAAGCACCTGAACTTCTGAAAAATAAAACAGTGTTCTATTTAAATAATACATGAAGAAGTCTCCAGACGCATGTATTTACCTCGGTGAAGTACTGAAAGTAAACAATTGACGCAATAGAAGCTCCTTTAAGTCTATATAGGATCCTACTTATATCTTCTATAATTAATTGCGAATAATAGGTAAATATTAAATTTCTGTAATCAAGTAGGTGTATAAAAGGTAAATTTTATCGATATAATTGTGGGCAGCCAGTTTAGATTAAACTAAATATATCGATTGATCCAAAATTTATATAAATTATTTTTAAAGTGGGTTATATAATTTATTGCTTTTGATTTTCTAGTAAAAATAGAAAATAGTTTGCATAAAATAACTATTTTTCAGCTACCGAATATTTTAATCTACGAATATGAGGGTAAAGTGAAGACTTTTAGCCTGAATGAGAAAACATAATTTGTTTGCATTGCTTTTAAGTTATTTCTCAACATAATCTCCATTTAGTTCGATACAATTTTTCTATGGATATTTTAGAAAGGTTATATGAGACTGAAAGCGATTTGTTGAGGTACTATCTATCTATCTTTTCAATGAAATCTGGAGTACCGGAATGTTCATCCCTTGCCTCTGTCACATTTGGGCCTTTGGCTTGGAAGGGTGGAGAATTGGATTAATGCCCAAAAACCGCAAGGATCTCTGGGAGGTGGTTTATTGTGCTTGCCACACCTTTTGCAAATGTGACTGCTTGTTTGGTAGCACTAACTATGATTTGCCTTACCTGGAGAAGTTCATCGATATTGAGTGCGACGTAGGTGTGTTTCTCTTCATTGACGGATTGTATGTTCTTTACAACACTTGCATAGTAGGCGCCAGCGCCGGTCGCTGTGCCTGTATTTTTACGTATCATTGCTTTGCGCAGTTTGGGGAATTCCAGGTAGCCCCTGTAATTAGCGGTGTGCCCATCTCCGCAGTTCGCGCACTTCGTGGGTATCGTACGCGGCTTTTCATGCTCCGCGCTTTAGTGCCCTTGGCCGCATTTCACACAAACCAGCGACGCGCTGCACTTGTGGCATTGGATTGACTGTTTTTTAATATTTGTTGACTTCATTGATATTACTAGGTTGAAAAGCGGTTTTACATCGTATATCTCTTTCTCCTCTGGTGATTTCTGCAATTCGGTGAATACCTTAGGGAGAGGAATCTTCTCTGCTCCCTTGCATATTCTTCGCACCGACCACATTGGCAGTTAAGGTCCTTCAGTTCCTGGAGAATGTCTTCCTCCGTGATAAACGTTGATACTCCACGTATCACGACGCGTAAGGGCTTCTATTCTGTGAGGAGGTAAGCATGGAACTCGATAACTTGTTCAGTGAGGTATTTAGTTATGCGTCTTCTGCTTCCGGGTATATGTTGATCTCCAGCTGGATACCTTTGGCCTTGGAGACTTTTAGGCCTTTGGTCGCTAGTTGTTTTGAGATCCTTGTCCATTTTTCGGCCTGCCGGAGGATGATAGGCGGGATGTTGCTCCGCCTCGGTACGGTTTTTTGTTCCGCCTCTTTTTTATTATGTGGTCCGGAAGGTAACGTAGAACGTCATAGGAGGGCCTTGTTGGTTTGTTGGAGTTTGTATCCTCGACCCATTCCAGGTAGCTAATGCGTCGCGAGTGGCGTCGTCTCATATGGCGTTTGAATAATAGAACGTTAGGCAGTTAGTTGATACTGCAACCGAACCACCGCAACAAAAGCTAAAGGGGCCTAATTTACAGTAACTTGGAAGATTAGTGGAGTGCGCTAGAAACAACCGTACTGCTCTGAAGCTCGGTTGCAACTCTAACCTTGTTGAGGTATTGTGTGGGCCGTTACATTTTTAACTTTTGAAATCTCTATGGCGGGGATCCAATCGAGGGAGGGAAAGCCAGCAGCCATACACGCGATCTCGGTTCTAGGAAAATTAGTCACAATGTAACGGTGTATAGGTCAACAACGTGCATTCTGTATAAAACAATTTTCTAAAAGTAACGATTCATATGTGGTTGTTCGCCGCTTATTTCGTACGTATTATCAATTATACGATTTAAATCAATGTTCCAACGTCAATTTAATTAAATCGCGGATTAGTCATTTTGAGGTAACCGGTTCCACAGTAATCAAGAAAGGACAGCAGATAACGTCGCTTAAGCGAATGAATCAGTATGAGAAGATCTGACATCAACTCGGAAGCGGTAGGCCGCTTTGGCGGTACCCAGAACTACTTTGCGTCGAATATTGAAGTCAGATTTGAAATTGCATTCGTATAAAATCCAATTAGTGTAAGATTTGACACCCACTGCTTTTAAGAAAGGCATTTGTTGACATATTGCTCGAACATTTCATCAATTATGATAACATATTGTGCGGACGAGACACATTTACATGTAAATGGACATCTTAATAAACAAGATTGCAGGTTTTGAATCAGAACCAATCCTCAATCGAAACACCAAAAACCGCTTCATTCTTTAAAGGTAACGGTTTGTGTGGAGATGCTCTAAGTGGAAGTATCGGTCCATACTTCTTTGAAGACGCACGCGTTAATTCTGCAGGATACGTCAAGATGTCAATAGAATTCCTTCAGCCATGATTACAATAACAGGAATTGAATGCAACAAGATGTCCTTATTGGTGATTAAGGAAATGTTTCCTAATATGCTGATATCGCGCAGAGGCGCGGTAGTCCTAACTTGATACCCTCTGATAAGGCAGAGACAATACTCCAATTTAAGGAGAATGTTCGCCTAGAAGTAGCAAACATACCACACGCATTGTGCCAACGAGTTATTCAAAATCTCCGTGTCCGATTCGAAAAATGATGGACATTTGGACGACATAATTTGTAAAACGTAATTAGCTTTGCGCTTACTTTTGCTTAAATAAACATTCACGTTTATATGACTAATAATTTTTGCTTTCTATTACCTATATGAAATATAGTATAGTGAAAGTTATCGTCAAAACTTTTTGATTCCAAATTTTAGTGCAAATACACGTTTTGGGGCCCCCTGAGTCCGAAAAATATGTTTTTAAAAATTGGTCTGTGCGTATGTGTGTGTGTGTGTGTGTGTGTGTGTGTGTGTGTGTGTGTGTGTGTGTGTGTGTGTG
>JAHWXV010309159.1:0-10314 GCA_024586415.1 Phrixothrix hirtus
GGGGGGGGGAGCTGTTCCAGAATACCCCATCTTACACTACTCCTGTGCAATAGAATTCATTTGTTCTGTAACAGCTTGCTTTAATGTTTCAACGTTGTGCACTAAATCATTGGCATACACTCATAGTTTTAAATATCCCCAAAGAAATCAGTACCTACATTGAGTTCAAATCGAGAGAACGAGCTGATCAATTTACTGACCCATAAAGGTTTATCCATCTGTTTTGAAATATTTCTTGTAGAGAATTCCTTAGCCATTTTATTGGAAAATAACCTTCTAAAATTTATTTCATCCCTAATCGTAGGTATAAAAAATTTTAAATTATTTCTAAGTAGGTATACTGATTTACATCTTCATTAAAATAAATGCGGATTGCTAATTCTTCCATACAAGATATCACACCATTTTTATAATATTGACTTCTACACAAAGTTATGTAACTAAGATTGTGTTCCGCCCAAATGCTACAATTTTATGGTGAAACCTTTCATTTAGATGAAAAGGTCATAGTTTTGAAGAAGTTTTGATTTTCGAATTGTTTCTGTCTCACCCACAAACAAAGATCTAAGCGGAACGTGTCATCACCGTTTCTTAATTATTATTTAAAAGTTGGTTTGTGAGGTATAGTCGTGTTTTCACAGTAATACTCTGTGAAAGTCATTTACTAAATCGCAATTGTGCCGATCTTATTTGCAGAGGTACCTTTGGATTTCTACTTACAGAATCCAACGACGGTATTGTAACTGAGTTTTTTCATCATAAGCAAGTTTTCGTTTTCTAGTATTCAACAATACACTTGCTCTTGTTTAAAATTTAGTTAGCACATGTGATAGTTTATTTAAATACACATAAATGTTAGGAAACATTTTACTGAATTTTTGTAGTACAAATGTACAAATGTAGTACAAATAGATGAGGTAAACTTTCTAAACTTTCTAAAATTAAGATAGTCTTACATGTATCTGATTTTAATAATAATTAAACAGGTCCGTTATCTACGGAAATAAATCTACCATACAATAACTGACACATGAGTGACAAATATAAGATAGCATAATATTGTAATTTAATCAAAAGTATTGGGACCTGAAATGGTTTTGGTTTAAAAAAATCCGGCATTTTTAAACCCTGTTTTACAATAAATAAAAGAAAATAAATTCTGTTTTCAATATTAGTAGTTTTAGAACAAGAAAGGCCTTTTTTTAACATTTTAGTGTAAAGTTAAAAATAACAAAGTTTCTTCTATATTTCGGTCAATCGGAGACACGCTGTATATGTAATTTCGAGATGTATACATATTCACCATAAATAAATAGTTTTGAATACCACCTACTGTGAGTTGCTATACTTGATAATCAAAAAATCTAAAAAATAGTGATGATAAATTTATTCATCGACTCTTCAATCATGTGTTGATTTTGAGTAAACTCATGTCACTTCTGTGAAGCTGCTGATGAATGAAGACTCAGAAATATCAGCACTACAGTATAATAAATATCTGAGCTAAAACTAGACAATTTCTTAAATTTTGCAGACACCACACTTTGCACGTACAGAATTATCATGTTGTTTACCATTTCCCGATTCTTTCAAGTTTAGTCATCATAATTATTGGTTGCATCAAATACGTGTAGAAATAATAAATTTTAAATAGTAGGCGTACCACATTTAGTTTAGAATTCAGTATGACTCGAAAAATTTGTTCAAAGGGAATTGTTAGACTTAAATAAACATTTTTTAAATCCGGGTTATAGCGAAAAGTTAATTTTTTTTTATAAACGTTAATTCTTTGTTCCTGTAAATGCATTACAGGGTATTTACTCACAGATAAACAAGCATGTTTTACTTATTAAAAGCACAAAACATTATGTATACTTCAATGGCGCTTGTTACCCATCCGATATTTTCATATTTGTTCGATAATTCAATTACAAGATATTTATGTGCATCTATTGGCAGTTTAATGTATTGTATTAATTTTAATTCGGGGTTGCCCATTGAAATGAAAATTACCTACATCTAATTGTGTTATACGAATTATTACATAAGATGAGTGAATGTTTAGTTTACATGTGTTATAAAGAAATTCATGTAACTATTCAATTTGTACATTTGATGAATAGATCAAGTTCTATTGAGTATTTTTATCAGTAATAAAGTTTGAAACACTACTATCTACAATGCTTACTAAAAATTAAATAACCTAATTCATTTGAGAAATGTTTGTGTTAATTACGTTCATTTGTAGGCGCTCTCTCTTGATTTGAACTAATTTTAGGCGTATTAGTTCAAGTTTCCAGAATTAGAAAATTTAAAGAACGTTCTAAACTCAAACGTTATCTATTAAATTTTCTAAGTTTAGATGTGTTGTGCCAAATAAAAATTTTTAAATCGAATCATTGTTGTTACCTATTTATTCACACAGCAGTATATACTACGTAGTATAATTCTAGTTGTAAACTCGAACCCAAAAATAATGTCCCTTACCAAGACGGATAATGTGCTCTCTCAATTATATGTAACAAGTATAAGCTAAGCCCAGTTTAAATAATTTACCTTCGAAAATTATCGTAGTCTTATATGAATAGTAAATAAATAGAACAATAACAAATAATAGTTGTTATTTAAGTAGAAAATTATTTAATTTTATAATATATAAAATACTGTGAGAAAATTAGAAATAACAATAATTTTGTAGAAGATTCCAGAACACTCCGAACGGTGCCTCAGAACTAAAATAAATGATGTAGCCTAGAATGAGCCATTACCCATTATATCTAAATAAACTCCAAGTAACAGTAATGAGCCATGGCATACAAATTTATTACATTATCGTTACGACTAATTTTATTCCTTAGAATTGTTAATCTTTCCAGAGCTCATCCTTTCTAAATTGCAGCTTAAATTCCTTTAGTTTATGTTTTTCCTAAGAATTATAATGGGTTAAATAGATGTAATAAATAAACAGAAATATAAGCACCATTGTTTTTTCCCTGTAAAGTAAATATTTAAATACAATACGTGTAAATAAATAATTATAATTTAGAAACTATAAATAATGTATTTTAAGCAATTAACTAGTTACGTTACATTAATGTCAGAAATGGGATTTATTATGGAAAGTGTGAACTCATGGTACTATTAATAATTAAAACAAGTGTTAATTGCGTGTCGGTAACGAGAAGTGTTGATAAAAATATAGAGTCGCTCATGAAAGTGTTGCTAAAGATGCAGGACAAAATGAAATCCAATTAAAATAAATTGTAAGAAGAAATGAAATCCAATCTAAGTAAATTAAAAGATGACATTAAATCAGGTCAAAATGCTTTGAATGAAAATTTTAAATTAAATCAAAGTAAATTGCAAGAATAAATTACAAACAAGTTAAAATATGAAGTGGTATCCATTAATACCAACTAAAATAAGTTGTAAAGAGATTACAAACAAATTAAAAGTGTAATTTAAATTAAAACCTACTAAATTACAGGAAAAAATTAAATCAAGTCAAATTAATTTAAAGAATGCAATTACAAGCAAAGTACAGGAAGAGATGACTTGAGTAACATTAATTCAAATTAAGCTTCAAGAGCGAATCACTTCACTTAAAATAATTAATGGATAAAATCGCCTCTGAGGCGTTAGAGGAGTGTGAAGAAGTAACCAGAAATTGTTTTGAACTACACAAAAGCTGATCCTCCTCCGTAAATAAGAACTCAGCATGCCTAGGAAGGAGGCGTCTTGGGATCCCCACAAGCAACCAGCAGAAATCAATGCCCAGTCAATCCCTTACCCGCCTACTGCTGCGAATGGAAAGGCAATTACTAGAAGACATGTGAACGCACCCACGTATGATGGGAAGACCTCGTGCGTAAATTACTATAAACAGCTCGTGGCAGTTTCAACATAAAAGGGACGAACCGTTGAAGAAAAGATCACTGCCTTAATAGTGGCTCTAAGTGCGGATGCTTTAGACACCCTGAAAACCGTATCGGGCGATCTGCAGAATATATTCATCATCTTGTTTTAAGGTTAGAAAACGTGATATGGTGATAAACATCTGCAACAGGTATAACGTGCCCAGTTAAGGAACCAAGTGCAGAAAATTGGGGTGAACCCCAGGAATTAGAAACTGAAATTGATGGCCTAGTACGATTAGAATACCCAACGCTTTCAGCAAGTTTTATGGAAAAAATTGGGGAGCATGCATTTATAGAAAGACTTTGAAATTCCGTAACACACCAGGTACTTAAATTAACACGTCCGGGTGACATTGCTAGTGCACTGCCTCATGTACTGGAATTCGAAGCGTCCAAACAACCAGTAAAGGACCATACTCGTGTAGGTGTAGTCGAAAAAGTCAAAGATGGCGTTGACAGTCTAGAGACTACTTGAGTTGCAAAATCATGTAGACGTAAACCACTCTGCTGAAAGTGCGGTAAATGGGGATATATAAAGGAAAACTTCGTAGAGGTTATGAAAAGTTCTGCCAATAATGGAGATCATCGGGTTCAAATGAAGCATCAAAATTGTGGCGCATTATCAAAATGGGCTTGCCCAGAAAACTGCAAACACTGCTTTCAGTTGGAGACAAATATTGCAGAACCGCTTACCAACTGCACTGCCATCATCAGCGATGACTGGGAACGGAAAAATGTCAAGTAATATCCATAAAGCGCTTCAGATCCGAAGTTATTAAAATGGAAGGATGAAGGTTAACAATTAGGTTGGGAGGAAGTGGCCACATCTAATTCCGTTGTTAAAACATACTGGTCTCAATGGGATTCCTTGTAGGTTCAGGATGACCTTCTGAGAAAAGCCGTAGAAAATCATGTTGGACATAAAACACAAATTCATTGGTAGTTCCAAACGCAGCAGTGGAAGTTTTGCGACAATTGCACGATGGTCTATCATCAGTGCATAATGTAGTAAAGCAAACTTT
This sequence comes from Phrixothrix hirtus, assembly GCA_024586415.1. Classification (NCBI taxonomy): domain Eukaryota; kingdom Metazoa; phylum Arthropoda; class Insecta; order Coleoptera; family Phengodidae; genus Phrixothrix; species Phrixothrix hirtus. Next base: position 4,940 of record JAHWXV010309159.1, read on the forward strand.
AAAAAAGGTACGTGGAAAATTTTATTGGTAAAAATGAAGGGGTGACGTAACTAGTGGTATCGAAAGTGTGTAATATGTACTCATGGGAATGGCTAATAACAAAGATAATATAATGTGGGTAGCCAATTTTAAATCTAACAATTAATGTATCTGATCCATTTCCGTAAATAGAAGCAGGAAATAAATACATCTTATTTGCAGTGGACTAATTTAGTAAATCAAGCGGCAGTTACAGTGCCGACACTTTGGCGAACGAACTGTTTAGTTATTTTTGAATTCCTTTTGAATTACACCCAGACCAAGGAAGACATTTTGAGTAAGTCTTATTCCACGATCTCTGCCAGTTGTCGAAGGTACGCAAGAACAGAACAATTGCTCTTCATCCACAGTCAGGTGGAATAGTGGAATGCATTAATCGAACAATGGGAAACTATTTATCAAACGTTATCACAGGCCATGAAATAGGTTAGGACCAATACTTATATCTGTTTTTGATGACATCAGTCAGTGGTATATAAGACGACACGAGATACTCCAGATAGAGTATTTTTTGAGTATGAAACTTGACTACCTTGTGATTTATAGTGTTATAGTAAGCCTAGAGAGGAGTAGATTGTTGGGAATGAATATGTCGAAAGTCGTTGAAAGAAACTAAATTAAATTCATGTGAGAGTTTGCAATAAGATACAGATTGCTACAGATCAAACGAAATTTTGCTGCGATATAAGTTTTAAAGCGAGAGTATTTCAACCCTACGATTTAGTATGGTTGTACCAGTTTCACCTATAGCTAGGTTTGTCTCCAAAATTGAAAAGATCTTGGAAGGCCCGTATAAAGTTCTAAAAAGGATCAATGACATCCGAATAATGAAATAGCCCAGATAAAAGCGCAAGGAAGTTCACATAAATGCAGAACCGAAACACCAAAAATGTGGACAAAGGGCGACCCATGTCGAATTAGAAAGGTATAAGTCAAGAACAGTGTAAAAAAATTTACTGAATTTATGACAACCTATTTGTGCCATCGAAGCGGAATTTAAAAAGAGGTATGTTGACGTGGAATAAATATACCAACAAGAGCCAAAAATTGGGAGTTAACGTCACCTACTACAGCGTCATAGTCAAGGTATGCGAAGCATTTACTACCTCAAGACGAAAGCCTTGCCCTATCAGAAGTCAAGTTATGACGACTTGTGGAAAGCATTATGAGACCGAAGGAAATAAATTTGTACGGTATTGGTACAAAATTGCAGTCCAGACGAGCTTAACTGCCGTGTGGCACGTAATATATTAGAGGTAGCTTTCCCAGATACCGGTATGAAGATCCTCGTGTGTAGTTGGGATCCAAGACAAACCACACTAAGGGCGATATCTGTGGACTGTCTCTGCTTGAAAGGACGAGTCAGCAAGTTTGGATCGGAATGCAGATTCTAACATTAACGAACAAAGACAGGATTATCCCAAGAGCAAATTCCAAGGTCGCCATTACAGGACGTAACAGTCTTAAAGAGGGGCAGTGTAAAAACATAATAATAATTTTGTAGACTATGCCAGAAGAATCCTTCGAACTAAAAAAATATTGTAACCACGAATGTCTCACTACCTTATTTCATATCTAAATACATTCAAGGTCACAGAAATTAGTCATATATTGAAATTTATTACATTGGAATTATGAACACCTTTATTCCTTAAAATTTTAGTTATTTCCAGAATTCCTCCTTTCTATATAAAGAGAATTTAAACTCCGTTCATTTTAGTTTTTCCTAAGAATCTTGCGTTGATTAGCTACCATAAATAAATATAAATATAAAGGTTCAATCTTATTAGTGCCCTGTAAAATAAATAAGGAAATTGAATTTGTGTAAATAAATAACTTATTATTTACTTTACAATATAGCAACGTTCTTTATTAAATTTGAACTAAAATATTTTTTATACCTAGATATTAAATTTATAAGGATGCACACCTTTACTTATACAGCAAAATGATATAAATTATTACACATTTCTGTATTACTCTTTATTCTTGTAATAATGTTAGCTAGGTGACTGTATTGTACTATTATTAAACTAAGGTTTAAATTAAAATTTTTTGTTATATAAATCAGCATATTTGTAAACAATTTAATGTAGAGTATTTGCTAAACTTTTGACCTTATAATTTTATAAGTAATAACAATTAACAATAAACAGTTATTGATTTAATAATAAATTACGATAAATGAGTCTCTCTATGAATTGAAATGTTAATTGTAGGTCATTAAAATCTAATTAGGTTAATCCTAAAAGCATCCAAACAGTTTTATGTATTATCTGATCATATTCTAATGGCATTCTTTGTACATCCAGTAAAATGAACTAGTTTAAATCATAAATAGGTTGTCGATAAGCAATACGTTTAGTACGCATTTGATTTTTATTTGTAACTTTTAAAATTATCTACTTACATATGGACATAATAAGTTAGGTTTATTTTGTCAACAGCCCATTGGTAATATAATAGTTTATTCTATACCAAATAGAAATAATATCTGAAGGGATTAAAAGTCTCTTTAGTCCTGAGGTATATACATACATTAGTTTTTACATTTTCGAATAACTTCAAATCAAAAAGGTTGAAGAAAGAAATACTGCATGGTTTTAACATGACAGGTCATTCGATTTATCAATGTATGCTTCGCGGAAAATGCTATTTAAGTTTTATTTACGAAGCGCTATAGTCACTATTTCAGCAATATCTAATTTTAATTGGTAAATGTTTGTTGTTGCCGTGAATTTTCTTTTTTTATACTGGATTAAATTTACTTTTCTTCGATCCCGGACTAAAGTGAAAATGTGATTAAAGGTATCGTTTTACTCTTGGGAACAAGTGACTATATGTGGCGTTTTAGTCGTGGGAGTCCGAAAATAGTTATTATTCCTCAGATGTCTTGTAATAATGTTATAAGCCTTAAAATTATTTTGATCATTTATTGATCCCAGAAACTAAATAAAATATTTTTTGCACTTCCCGGACTAAAACGTCATATTTAGTCACTTGTTCCTATGACTAAAGCAACGCTTATTCTCAAGGGTTGATAATTTTATTTTAGTCCCAAAGGAAATACTAAATTTAGTCCCGCATAAACAAAGTAATTCCAAAGCAACAACAAAAATTAGCCAATTGTGCATTGATAAATCGAGTGAACTGTTAATGTTAAAATCATGTAATTTAGGTCCTTCGGCCATTTTGATTTTAAATTATTTGAAAATGCCCAAAATAATATGTATTTCTCAGAACTAAAGTACTTTTTAATTCCTAGAGAGATTATTTCTCTCGCTATCATTCGATAAATAAATTTTCCCTCCCGAGATTAATCACTTAATATGTAATACAAAATGATTAGTTGGTTGCTTAAATAAAAGAGAGTTATTTAATATGTTTAAGTACTAAGCATTTGAGTAATCTCATACATCAAAGCAATTTTAATAACTCGACTGTTTAGTATGATTTAACACTCTATTCTAGTTGCATTTCTTTGTACGAGCACGAGTCTCGGTCTTTGCGCTCAAGTTTACGCAAGAGTTTCAGAGGTATATAGGAAATTTTATCTTTATTTTAGTACACAAACTCTATTATTAGCGCGCGTACGCGTGCGTGTGTACATGCGTGCGTACGCGCGTGCGACGGTATAGCATGAATTAACACTCTATTCTAGTTGCATTTATTTGTACTTCGCTAGACTAGTACGAATACTAGTCTCGGTCTTTGCGTTCAAGTTTACCCAAGAGTTTTAGAAGTATATAGGAAATGTTATCCTTATTTTAGTACACAAACGCGCGCGTGCCTGCGTACGTGCGTGGGTGTGTATTTCAATAAATAAAACTATTTTGTCACTCAACTAAGCTTTCAATGACTTTATTTCTATCACTTTCTTCTTAATTAAAAGATTGGTTTTCCTTCCCAATGAATAAGTTGGATCTTTATTGACAACCTTGTAAACAGTTGTATCACTTCAATTTTTTTGATTATATTCAGATTTAAACAATTTCTATGGCACTACTTTTGTCAGAAAGTAAAGCAATGATATCTTATTTTCATTCAAATATTTTTTAGAACTCTACGCCTAAATTAACTACAAGCATTAAATATTTATTTCGGCACTTCCTTATCAAAATTTCCCTTACTAGTATGTTTCCCTTAAAATGAATTTTTAGTAACATTAAAGATACTACTCCAAAATTATTAAATAGCAATCTTGTTTACCGCATAACGTGTAATACTTGTTGTCGTCACTATTTGGGTCAGACCAAACAGAGACCTAAAGGTAGGATTTTTATAACAAGCCACAAGGTTCTGAATCAGATAAACATGCGTACACCACCAAACATGAGTGTAATCTTGATTTAGTCGAAATTATTTATAAAGAATCTAATTTTTCAAAAAGAATATTTCTGGAAACACTTGCTATTAAAAATTCTTGTGATTGTATAAATAACAAGACTGAGTCATTAAGTCTAAAACTTAAATTTTTTTTTTAGTTTAGACTCGATGATGATGCAAGCATCCATTTTGTAATTAGTATTTTAAAGTAACATCATTTCAATGTTCTACAAAACAAAAAAGTTTTTAGGTCAAGTTTAAAATTATCCTAATTCTTTTCGTTGTTATACTATATTTTTTATTTCGTAGGTTATTTAACATAATTTGATTATATTTATATTTGTTTAAGGTGTATATATTTTAGACTCTGATGAAGGGATAAAATTCATCCCGAAATGTTAGCCAGCAAATAAAATATTTTTTATATGATAAAACCTGATGCAATAATTTGAATAAGAAACAAATTCTACTAATAAGTAGTAAACATTATACTTATCCCTTAAGTAGGCGCGTAGGGTGCCCATGATCCCATAGGATTTGCAATAAGCTGTATCTATCGTATGCAATTTTTCACACATCTGTAAATTTTTGTACTCCTGCAACTGTCATAACGCTTTAATACGCAGTGGGTTGCGGTATGATATCTGTACCCATTTTGTCATAAATAAATGTGAAAGTTATTTGCACCCCACGCGCCCACTTACGTAACCTGTACTTGCAAAGGTATTTTCTTTTATTTTCGTAGTTTTTGTCTATCAACTCATTAAAATATAATGAAAGCTTGTTTACATAACCTCAAAAATAAAATTGCAGATGGACAAACGCCCGTTTACAACAGCAGAGTTAGAAGAAGAAGCTCGTAAAATTTTAGAAGAAAGCTCAAGTAAATCGTTTGAGAAGGAGTTAACTACAGAAGAATGCGAGGATCATGCAAGTTCTTTTGATGCTCGATCAGACACTGAAGATATTGATTCTGATGTAAGTAGTAATGGCAACAATGACAATGCCCA
>JAHWXV010309204.1:0-12559 GCA_024586415.1 Phrixothrix hirtus
GTGTTAGGTTAGGTTAGATCAAGTTAGAAAAGTTTAGGTTGAGTTTTGGGTCATCCGTCCAAAACTCAACCTAAACTTTTCTAACTTGATCTAACCTAACATATTCCAGGAAATTGACAATGAATAATTAAACAATACAATATACCGGGCGTTCCGCTATAAACATCAATATACCGATTGGTCATATATTAATATCCACATATACCACGTTTCATCTGTGAATTTGTAAACCATCATCAATAATACGGAAAAACCCTAGAAATCAAAGATGTCCGTCAAAAATAACTAGATTTTCCCCAAATTCAAATATTCCCCCATAAAATCAAAGATGGTGACAGTTAAAATCCAATATGGCTACCAAAATTCAAATATTCCCGCCAAAACCAGGAGAAATTCCCCACATTCCGCGCCAAAAGTCCCCAGATTTCCCCTAGAATTCCATTTTTATTCAATCCACCATTTTTTGCCGCACTCTTTATATTTATTTTGACGCACCCTATATATTTATTTTGAAGTACACTGCATATAAATTTTTGACGCACCCTGTATATAGGTTTTGCCGCAGGCGGGTCATTAAAAATCAATTAAAAACCTGTTTTCAAAGTCAACAAGATAATTAAAAGTGGTGGGGGGAGCAAAATGGTGTAACAGAATCGGCTATCTCTATCTACTCTTACGCTATAATTAAAAATGAGTACATTGTTATAAAGTACATTTCGTTCTGATTTTAAAAAGAAATTGTATATTTAATGTTGTCCCCATAACATAATAATATATGGAGTCCAAGATAAACCTGCACCGTGAGTAGAGTCAAACCGTGAACACGATAAAAAACATTTCAGTAATCTAAAACAAAAACCAAGGCCTCGTTTTGTAAAGTATACTTGTGATTTTTATCTGAACTAGGATTATTAATATCGCATGCATAATTTTAGTATAAGGACAAGTAAAAGATTCCGATTTTATTTAATTTTTTCTCTCATTTGTATTCCAAAAAAAATGGAAAAAATCTACGTAGACTATTTAGCCTGGTTTCTACGATAACCGGATCTTTACTGAATATAACAGTAAAAGCGAAAGTCAACGGAATAAGTAGTTTCTTTCAAAATGTGGTTTCGAGGAAAACGCGTTTAAATTTTGATGAAACATGTTTCGTGCATGTGTCCGATTGACCCTTGAACTTTCTCTTTCTGCTATTGTACGAAACTACTACACTTGAATATCCTACAAAATCAAACTGATAGTCTGATAAGACTTGAGGTCACCCAAGCAGCAATTGACTCGCACGGCCTTTTGATTCAGTCAACAGCCCGATGCACCAAATCACATTTTCCCTATATCTCGGGTAATTATATTTTTCCAGAAAAATATACATTTCTAGGATAGTCTTAAGACTATAGGCTTTTGAAATATGCAAAGAAAAAAATCAATTTTGGAATATCCAAAACCTGAATCCCCATTATGTGCGTATGCGAGCTTTAAGCACCATTATAAACATTTGAAATGATAATTTATGAACTTTTAGTAACTATTCCATCACAAATAAAGCAATAGTCGTATCGTATTCCGAATACGGAATAGGTGGAGAAGGTCAAATTTCTTTTATTAAATGTTTATCAGATATCAACCCTGCGTATTTTCTTGTGAGGGCCTGTAATGTTAATTTTATTATATTTATACATTGCTGTTATGTTAATTAACAACTCATAAGAAAGTACTTTTGGTATTAACTTTCAACTTTACAACGGAATTCGGAATTCTTATTATTTGGGGTAATTTATTAAATGGATACCCAGGTTGTGTGTTAATTAAATTACGGAGAGTTAATTTAGTAGCTTGGTTAGTTCATAATTGTTAGACATTTTTGGCTCTGACAAATTCGGCCTCCACTATTTTAAATTGTAGTTAGTTTCAAAAAGTTCTGGTAAACCCATTTATAGAATTATAGAGAATATTTGATATCTTCGAGGTGACTTCGCAAATACGTGTAGGTTGTTGAAAAATAGTATGTTAAAATAGTGATATCCCACTAAACTTATAATAAAGTTGGGAACAGGTATTTGAGTCCTTTGAATTGTTCAATCATTAATTTTGGGAATTATGTTATTAACTTTTCCGGCTGGATACCTAAATTCGACCAAAGTCAATTTCCGAAAAAGATGAATGGTCCTTTACGGGGAACCAGTTCAATCTTGCATACAATTTCACCTAACGTAACAAGATCTTACATTTGTTATACTTCTAAGTGACTAATTAGACTGTTAATAAATAAACTTTCACAATAAGATCTAATAACATGCGTGGCTGTTATCATTGTCGGCAATATCTGAAGTATTAAATACGCCTCGCGAAGTAACAGAATGTAATACTCACTTACTTAAAGTTGTCATTTGTAATCTTTCGATTTAGTAATTGTACTTTTCGATCCGGATTATTTGAGTTTTCATTAAGTTTGTCGCTAACTCCCAAATTATACTAAACTTATAGTTAAATTCAGTAACTCATGCTAAACTATATAAATAAGATACCCAAGTTTGCACTCTTTGTTATACTCATTTCACTTTTAAACTTTATATATTTAAATTAAAAACTAGATATTACATTATATTATACTAGCCTTAACCTCAAAAGGTACAATCAATAACCATTTTTGCTTATCACTGGAGTTTCAAATAGGAAGATTTTTTTCTCCCTATCTTGTACCTATTTGTGGTACTTGTCGATACCAATAATAGGGAGCTTCTCTAGCTTCCCGCCCTTGATGTGAGGTCGGGAAGGTTTAAATTTGTGGCGCTCCGGCGCCTTCTCTCATTTGGCTAGCTATCGCCTGAATGTGTAAGTTGGTGTGGGTCTCTAGTCCTTCAATCATCTTCGTCCTTCTCTCTGCTGTTCGTTATATCAGGTTTTCAGCCTTTAAGTCTTGTCTCAGGTCGAAATTTGTCACGTAATAGGGTGCATTTGAGATAATTCTCAGAATCTTGTTTTGGGTGCACAGTATTCGGTCCTTGATTGACAGTAAGCCTCGCGTCCATACTTCTTCCCCGTACGTCAGAGACAGGAACAGCACTTTGCCAGTTTCATTTTGGTTTTGAGTGGTAAGTTGTTGTGTCTTCCCCGATACTGTAGGTTTGTCGTACCGTTTTCATCCTAAGGTCCGGACGGCTTTTGGTGTGATGAATGAAATTTAGGGTGCTATCAAAAGTGGCTCCCAAGTGCATTCCCTTCGCCTTTATTTTACTCTTGCCGATGTAATGAATGAATGAATCAGCGAATTGTAGTAGTTGCTTACCTGGGATTTCGTTTAGTTTTGGTACGTCGTATACATAAAGGTTAAACAGCGTTATTGTGATAATCATTCTTCTGCTGCTTTTGAAGCGGACAGTTCTCTTTCCACTCTAGTTTTAAATCGCGTCTCTTTGAGGAAAGAACATGTAAACCTTATTAGATCTATTGGTAACCTAATGAGTGCCATCTTGTATAATAAAGCTTTCCGCCATACCTTGCCGTAGTTCTTTTCTACATCATGCAGGTTTGCATAGGTTGCATTACTTTTTGTTTTTGCTCGAGATATGATGTTCTCGAGGTTAGCTGTCTGTTGAATGTCGACTAGATTCATCCGGAATCCGAACTGAGTGTGATTGATGATGTTCCTGTCTACAAGGGCCTCCTGTAGGAAGTTGTTTGCGAAGGCCTCTGCCATTTTTGTCATCACATTGATCAGGCTGATCGGCCTTCTATTAGCAGGTATGAAGTGATCTTTATCTTTCTTCGTTATCCTAACTATGATTGCCTCTTTCCATTTTGCGGATAGTAGCCGCTTCTGAATATGGCGTTGATAAAATTCGTTAGTTCTTCCGTCTCAGCTTCCGGCAGTATTTTTAATGCACGAGTGGGGATTCCATCCTCCCCGGGTGCTTTTTCGAATTTAAGGTTTTAATTTTCTCAGTCAGTAGTTTTTGCGTTATTTGGTGCGACTCCGTGATGACCGTACGTTTTAGTATCCTTTCTATGCTCTCGATTGTAGTCTTGAGCTTTTTGATGGCGGGGAGCATGTTTGCGAACTGCTGTTCGAAGTAGTTTCCTAGCACTTCCGATTTATCCTTGTCTGCGAATTCAAGTTTGCCATTGTTTTCTATGGGAGCGTTTGGGTTTCTTTCCTGTCTTAGCTTTTAGAGTATTTCCCAGATTTTATTGTTGCCATTTTCTCCTAATTCTTCAATGAATTCATCCCAACCGTTATTTTTCTTTTCCCTCGGTAGCTTGGCTTCTCCTTTCGGTATATTTACATACTTCTCCGTATCATGCTGGTGACGAGAACGTGACCACTTCATCTTGACTTTGTTTTTTGCCTTGATTTTATCTTTTTCAACTTTAGTGAGCCCCCACTTATTGTCGTGACTTTACGTGTACGGTATTTGGCAGGCTACTAACGTAGTTTTTATTATCTCGGTTAGCCTCTGTACCGCTGAATCTATGTCCTCTTCGGTTACTATGGTCATAGTTGGAGTGAATGGTTGCATAAGGTATGTGTATTTCATCCAGTTGGTTTTCATTTTATTTTACTGGATTGCGGTTGTGGGAGGTTCCCATTTCCAGTAATACTGGGAAATGATCAGAGTTCAATTCTTGGTACGTTTGGCAATATATGTTCCAATGTATATCTTGTGTTATGTAGATGTCTAGTACATCTCTAAGCCTAATTGTATTGATGTGACGTCTTCTGATCCGATGATATTTATCTTAGGGTTGACTAGGCAAAACTTTTATAATGTTTTCCCGTTCACGTTGGGGTGTCTGCTTCCCCATGTTGGGTATTTTGCATTTGCGTCCCCGCCTATTATTGTTGGGCCGAGTTTTATCAACTCTGCCATATCCTCCTTTTTGAGCTTGTACCTCGGTGGATTGTACAACGCTATAACGTTGATATTATGCCCTCTAATTTGTATTATAATTCCGGTGGCTTCTATTTGACATTGTAGTGGGTTGGTCAGTTTTGGTAAAACTTGTGCGCAGAGTTTTTTATGTAGCGGTATTGCTACCCCATCTCTTGATCTGCCTACTCTGTCTTCTTTGAAAACTTGGTAATTTGGAAATCATAGTTTATCACCTTGTTTCAGGTGGGTTTCTGTTAATAGCATTATTTCGATTTAGTGATCTTTCGGGAAGATTTCGTGTTCATGTCATTTTCTTTAAACCCCGTTAACATTCCATGTAGCTATTCTTGGTGGTAAGGAGTTATTCATGTTTATTTCTTACTTATTTATAAATCTTTAGATTAGGTTGGGAAGCATCTTCGATAACAGCCTCTCTAGTTCTGCTTCTATTCTGAGGTCAGTTCCATCTCCACGGGTTTCAAGTTAATTAACTTGGTTTTCGTTTGGCTGGCGTAGGAAATACCAAATTTCACCTCGGATGCTTTTATTTTTTTGACTGTTTCCTCCCTTTTCTGTTATTTTTGGAAGTCAGTGTTTGCCGGGCATTTTCGGAAATTCGCTGGATGCTGCTCCCCGTCATTGTAGCATTTGGAAGGTCTATCATTGTTTAATTTGCACCCAAACGTAGGGTGGCCGTTTGCGCATTTTCGACACTTGTACGGTGCCGTACACCTGAAGCACTGTTTGCTTCTGGTGGACCTTCTTTTGGGTTTAGTTGTTATGCATATTTTGAGAACCTCTTTTAGGCGATATAATTCTTTTCCCTTTTTGGTCGCTTTTATTATAGTTAACTGGGACTAGAGGGAATTCTTTATGTCTATTGCCTAAGCGTCTAACTGAATTGGGCGAGAAACCTTTGCTTTCAAGATTTTTTAATACTTCCTGTCCATCAAAGAATTCTGGTACTCCTCTTAGTGCCACCTTTAATTCTTTTTCATCATGTAATTGATAGGTGTGGTATGGTTGATCCCCCTCTCTCAATATATGTCGCAGATTTCTGAAATCTTCTATCGAATTGGTGAAAATTACGATTCCTTCGTTGACGTTGAAGTATTTGCTAACGCTTAAGTTATTGAGCTCTGCGATACTCTCTATTTCTTTGTAGGCTAACTTGTTGCGCAGTATTATCGGCGTAGACTTTTTTGGTTGTTTAAGCGTCTTTTAGTTGGGTATGGGTAATATTCAGCGAAGGAAAAAATTCTTTGCTGCTTACCTGGACTTTATTTGGCTGTCTGTTGTTGTCTTTCGTGGTGGTTGCCTGCATCGCGCTGTCTGGGGTTGGGTCTTGGACTTAGCCTTGGGACATGGCTTCGTCGTCTTCTTCCGTAACTTGGGAGGTCTCTTGAACAATTTCTAAGACTTGCGTTTTCTTCTTCTTCGACTGCCTGTCTTGGAAGAAGTCTTCGTTCTCGCGATTCTTTTCTAATTTCTCCAGATCCTCCAACAGTCGATGGCTACTATCATTTACCTGTCTTGTTAGGCTTCTGTACTCTTTGATTTTGTCTTTGATCTTCTGGATCTTGTAATCGTTTGAATTTGGAACTTGCATATCGTTCATCTTCAATCCTGGTGGTTTGATAATGTCTTAGCTCATGGTAGCTGACTGTCCAACACTTCATTCCGCGTTCACACCGGAATTCAGAGAACCCGACGCACCTACTATACTAATAATTGGCCTAAGACTATCTTGCGCACTCGCTTTGAGACTGAATTTGAAAGCTGGTTTTGAAAAACGCTTGAACTTGTTCGGTTCGTTGCAACCGACCCACCTACTCTAGGAGTATAGGGCCTAAGGTACAACGCGCGCATTCGTTCGATTATAACCTCACTTCAACTGTCTTCTAAGACGGCGTCGCGACGACTGGGGAGCAAATAGGAAGTTAAATTTATTGTTATAATTATAATTGAAGTAATAACGGACGTTGTTCTCAAGAAGCTCTTGTTCTTGATTGGCTTTCCTTTTCTCCGTTAGGTAAGACTTCCTTAGTCGATCCTGTACGGAAACTTACTTTTCGGATCAGCAGGAAGCTTTTGGTGACATCTACTTTGTTGTTTGAGTGTGTGTCACTCGATTGTTACTACGAACGACTGGCGCTTAATTTAGTAATTCGTAATTCGAGTAGTGGATTCGTTGCGCATCGTCTTATCTACAGCTTTATGTGCCAGTTACCCAAGCCACACTCCACTAACCTATATGAGCTATACTGAAGTAGCCATATGCCTCACCAGCCCTGATTTTTTTATGTTGTACAGGCGAACTTATAAATTTTGTTTTGCTTAACATTTTCTTTGTTCTCGAGCTTTGCTCAAGCCAACGTTTATAATGGGGCTATTAAATAACGAGATTGATGATAAGATTGCAGTGTTATTAAACCAGTTTTAATGAATATACTCCTTTGCACTTCCTATGTCTGTATGGTCTGTATGTAGCTATGTGTCAACTCCTCCAGCAGCACTGTCGTTTCCCGGTGAACCATGGAATTTTTTCAATGCGGATTTTACCTTAAGAATTAGGTATATGTAACATAGGGCCAAATATTGTAAGTACAGTGGGCGAGTCAATATTGAAATCTTCTTATCAACCAAAAACTACTTCGCGAATAGAGCATTCTTCTCATGGATGATCAAAGCATGTTTCTCGCACAACTCGAGTCTCTTCTTTCTCATTCTTTCGGTCAGATTAGCTAGAATTTCAAAATAATTCTGCAATTAAATGGTCGATACGGTGGCACATGGTATTGGCAACACGTGTGTCCTTTAGTTGTAGCTCACAAACTGACTACGAGTGGCGATTTTTGTAAGTTTTAGGTGACTCACCCTAGATGAGCTCTCAGCTCCTACAAGCATTACGCATCCAACTTCGCTATTTAACAGCTAGAGTTCGCTTTTGGGATACCGTCGAATTTTGAGCAAGATCAAGAGATCATTTAGATATCTGTCCTCATATTTTTCACGAGTTTAGAAATTCTTGTTCAAGTATTCTAAAATATGTATTGCTATCGAGAGAAATGTTTTTAACGCTTCCTATAACTTTAAGTTTTAAAGTACATCTTTATTTGCGCAATTCAACTAATGTTATATAAACCAATACTTCGAAATTCATATACATATGTATGTAACTCGAAAACAGTCCATTCCTTGATGATCATCTATTAGATATTTTTAGTTTATTTTCATCTTTAGAATCTAATTGGGAAAGTTTGGTAGTGTTTTTGACTTATCCTATACATCAATAAAAGCCAACCTAATTACGGTTAAAATAGTAAGTAGTATTTATTGTCTTTGCCTTAGATATGATTTTAGCAGGCAGTTTCTGGAGTGAATTCCTTTACCTTGCGTTTTAATTTAAAATTAAAATGGAAATTAAATGGACTGTTGGATTTTATATTATAGTTTATTAAAAAACATAAATTAACCATTAATATGCATAATTCAAAGAAATGTCGTAAAATTTAGTTTAGTTTATACCTTTGTAGCTTGTTTATTGCAGTGCAGCACAATTTTCAATAATCTTAATGAATGTTTAATATACTGACGCAAAGAGGTAGAACAGCCTTCTTTGTAATTGTTCATTAGTGGTAAATCTTCTCAGAAAAAAATTCATGTTGGTTCAATTTATTCCAAAAATTGAAGGTTGTTTTTATAACTGTTCTTATAAAGTCGTTACAAATAAATGATTACTCTAAAGTTCTCATTCCTATTGTAGGTATATTATTTTATGTATCCAATAGCAAGAATGGAATTTTAATTCATAATAAAAATATCTTCGAATCCTAGAAAATAGTAAAACTTATCTCAATTATTCCCAAGTAATGTCATTTCTATGGCAATCAATTTATGCTATTGCGATAATAATGCGTGTCTTGTTATCAGGCTTTATATTTTTATTTACAGCTAGAATGACATTTTTATGCAAAACCTGACTTCATAAATCTCCTACAACCCTTGCTAACATCTTGAAATTTATATGTATCTCCTCTATTTAATATTACTGTTTGCGAGACAGCACTGATTTAGTGTTGGTTTTATTTAATCTACTGCATTTTAATCAGCTCTTACAATAAACACCCGTCTTTTATAGGACTATAGGCTGTAAATTATAAGTTATAAATATGGATGGCATTTTACGCTGTCCTAAAAAATGGTACTCAATATCAGGTAGATAGTCTAATTTCATTTGTTTATTATAAAATACTGGTGAATATCTCTTTGTGTGAAAAACGTGTTAACTACAAAATTGTCAAGCTACTCAAGCATTACGTGTTTTTGTATGAATAGTTTGCTATATTCAATTTCAAGTAGGAATTGTGGTATTGTCGGTATAAACCACATTTCAAAGCGCCGAAACATAAGATACGCCTTGTGATGATTGCGGTTTACACTGTTACTGATGGCTAAGTAAGCAGTTTTTGTATCTGTGTTGTTTTACGGCAGGACAGTTCGAAATACCATAAGATTACAGTCACGCGTCTTAGATATGACATATGAAATGTAAGAATATGCAAAACTACAAGGGTAGTTTTATATGAGATACAATTATGAAATATACAAATTGACATTGAATTGCAACATTGGCGCTTTTTAATGTTACATATACATATAAAAATTCTCACGATTTATATGCTGTTGAAAGTTAGTTGGAACACCATAAATTTTCCTTTACATTCGCCTTTCAACAACTCCCGGTTTCCGAAATATAATTTATAACTTAATGTATTATCATCAGATTTAAAGAAACATTTGCATCTCTTTCATTGCCTAAAAAACAAACCTTTCGGTAAGTTGAGAAGGGCTAAATCTATTATTCACTAAGTATAAATTATAGCGGCTGAAAGAACTAAACGAAATTATCAAGATAAAGGGCAACGTGCATTAACATCCCTACGCAGAAAACAAAGGTAGGTGTTTTGAATCACGAACCATAACTTTTATAACTTCATGGCATTTTAAATGCAACTTAAAAAGCATTTTATTAATTATCTTGCTGTTTTACAGACGATAATGTCAACTGATATGGTCATATTTTTTCGTTATAATACTAAATTTTACAAAACATGACAGAAACGTTAATTTAAGATTCACATAATTTCAGTTCAATTTTGCAACATTGTATTTAAATTCTCTTGTCACCACTATTAAACTCTAAATAGGTACATATATTAAATTGATATACATAATTATGGTGATTGATTGTTTTCTACTCTGATATCCGATATGTTTTGGAAAAGAACATGTGTAACAATGAATTATGACCTTTTTAATTAAAATCTATTAGATATTTTAAATTTTTATTTAGAAGGGTCATTTCCTAAGTAAGACCCGTTTCCGCACCACAACCGCGTAGACATTTACAAAGCTCACGCGCCGTTAGGTGATCTACCACTAAACAGCCAGTACTGTATAAGTCACTACGTGAATCACTTGTTTATACTGCATTGATCATCGCCATGTTGACTGAAAACCTGCTGATTCTGAATCTAATGCTGTGACTAGGTTTTTAAATGAAAAAATTGTTGATCCCGAAAGTGCTTTGAACGATGCGAATGTGCGTAAGTGGCGTAGATGGTTTAATGAAAGAAAGTAAATAGGATTAGCGGATCCTGGACACACTAACACCACACACAGTGGTATCGGGAAAATAAGATGGGTGATATCAAACATTCACTCCCTCCACTTTTAGCATTATGATAGTGCGACAACATATCAAAACTACTTTCTACTTTTCTTTTACTTTGTTTTTTGTTTTTTGTGGCTGAGGGGTCGGGATGCGGAATTTCCCTTGGTCCCTCTTGGACTAGAACACATCGTCATGTTTACTTGAATTTTGCCGAATCTGGACGAGTTCTATCGCCAGATACGAGACATACAATTTTACTTCCTTATCCGAGAAGAAGTAACGTTTTTAAAATTTTTCTGTACTGAAAAATTTACCGACCTCGATGGTGTTTGATTCCGCGTTGCTTGGGTGTAGAGGCAAACATGCTAACCACTACAGCAGTCGGGGCCGGCTTCTTTTACTTTACTGGCGGGAAACATGAATCACGTTTGACATGGAATTAATCACAAGAATCCGGAGGTATAGTAAAATTTTCAGAAGTATGTCACTAGATTCAAAGGGAAATTAACACTTAACCGGTGAAATCAAGGAAAATTTGCAACCATCGATACAACAACGAGATTTGCGAGCTTGGATTCGAAATGTATCTATGTAACTTTCAGTTCTTCGTATAGTATCTCGCGATTTAAACCTAGTTATTACAGCAGTTCAAAGAAGCCTAATCACACGATATATCTATCTAATAGAAACGAAGGTGATAATGCATTTTTAATGTAAAAATATATGTAAAATTATAAATTTAACACACTTTTGTTGTAAAATTATATGTAAAATCACACATTCTTGAAAAATCAATTCGTCACGCGGTATATTTATCTAATAGAAGGCAATGGTGATAAAGCACTTTGACGTAATATATTCAAATTGTATCCGATATAGAAAGCGAATGTGATAATGCAGTTTTGCTGCAAAATTATATCTAAAATTACACTTTCTCGAATAAACAATACATCACGCGGCATGTGTATCTAATAGAAATGAGGGCGATAAGGCACATTTAATATAAAATTACGCATTCTGGGATATTAATCTGGCACCCTAATTTGCAGCATAGTTACCACAAAAATCGCACATTCTTTTTTCTCGCACATCATTGAAGACATCTTTGAATCATGTTTGCAGTAATCTGGAGCCAGTGATGCAATATATCAAATCTGCTCACCTTAAGATGGAAAGGATAACATCAGCAGCGGTCCCAATAAGAAATGTCCTGTACACTCGTATTAGTGCAGTGCTGAGCATCAAATACACAACTGAGGGTTGGCGGCTCGCATAAACTTACGCCCACTTTCAAAAAATACTACAAGCAACATAAATACGGCACTTTATTTAAAATTTTTAGGTTTCCGAATACTTGTCTTAGAAAGCAGACATGACAGGTTAAATGCTGACTTACGTTATATTAGATTAGAGAATGCAAGCATATATTCTAATGTCATAAATAGACGTACAGTAGAAAATAAGTCAGTTCTTGTTGTAAATTTCATACATTAAAACTTGTTTGTATTGAATAAATATAATTTATAAAAGGGTGTTTTCTTTAAGAAAAAACATAATTCACGCATAATATAAATCTTATAATATTGTCAGTGCTAGAAACAAAAATATTTTCACACGTCGTATTTAGTCAATATTCAAATTCAAAATAGTAAGTAAAGCGTCTTGCAGCAACTCTTACAATTTTAACTGGTGTTTGGTGGTCGCAATTTTTATTATTGATGTTTTGTCAATTAATTTTTGGTTAGTCGAGCGGTACTGTTTATTTATATTCAATTTAAGGGGTCAACGACCACTAATCTCACTTTGTGGTAGCTTGTCCTTTGTGTATGGACAACCTTGAATAATCGCTTACCTTTTTCAACTTTGGTATCTCTAATTTCAGTTTTTATCTCTTGAACAAGTAACAACAATTGCAAACAAATATTTATTAAAATGAATTAATATCAAGTGTACATATAGTAATTAATAAAAAAAAGGATGAAATATTTTAAATAGTTTTCTATTTAAT
>JAHWXV010309261.1:0-10064 GCA_024586415.1 Phrixothrix hirtus
GTGCGTGCGTGCGTGCGTGCGTGCGTGCGTGCGTGCGTGCGTGCGTGCGCGCGCGCGCGTGTGTGTGTACGTAGTTATCAAAATATCTCAAAAACCAAACGTTGTAGAAAAGAGAAATTTTATATATAAGTTTGTTCCTTCCTTAGCACTTTCCTGTAAGAATTTCGTTAAAATCAAACGACCAGAAGTGCCACTTTATTCTTGTGATTTTTATGTTTTTTGCAATTTTTTCGAAAAGGCTCAATCGATTTTTTTTAAACTTGCCACGTTTCTAGCGCCTGTAATTCTATATTACATGAACTAATTGGTTACTCTGAAAAAATTCGTTGAAGTGAATTATTGAGAAAAATCTCTAGAATTAAGAAACGTTTTGTCTGGCGAGTAACTTGGATGGATGACCGTTCCAATTATCGTCCTCAAAATAAAAATAAATTAATATTTTAAAGATTTGTGTGCATTATTTACATATTTAGTTACTTTTTATTTAAATTTATAAAGTATTTTTGCTTTAAATGAGCTCAAAATTTAATTATAAAACTCTTACTAGATGTATAAAAGGAAATTATGAATAGATGAATTATTTATGCTTTTAATTAATTTTAGAGTTTACAATTTCTGTGTATAGGAAAGTCACGTCAATATATTCAAATTAAATTTAAAATGTGTAAGAGATAGTCGTGTATTGTCTCACACTAGATTTTTTTAATTATATAAGATATTTCAAAAAGACAGAGTCAATATCAACTTTGATATTTCAATTTGTAATTTATATTGGATTATTGCATTTAACGTAAATTTTTAAATAATGCCATCTTCCAACTATTTATGAATTATTAACGTCAAAGGTATTTCTTAGACTAACACCTTAATTTTCAATACATTTGTCATTGTCAAAAGTTATAATGAAAACAGCACAATGTTGAACGCTTCTGTTTTAACAGATTAATAATGAAATAAATAAAATTGTAGAAATGTCTTCTTCTGCAACTTATTAAATATTGTTTGTTATTATGTGCTGAATATTTTCGGATATAACTTCTATAATGGTAATTTCATTTTCATAGGTTCAAGTCTAAAATAGTATATTAAAAAATAAGTTTAATAAGGCATGTTTTTCACACGAGTTCAATTTTAGAAAACGAGCTTCTTAGAGGCGGGTTTTCTAACGAACGAGCGTGATAAAACAACTTATGATACGAGTTTTTTATACTGCTTTATCTATTTGCTAAAAATTTAGAAAAAAACGCACTCTTTACTTTCTCTTACGTAAATGAAATATAATTCAGAGAAAGTCATGTTTTCGGTCAAAATTTTCGATGTCCAGTTTTTAGCGGAAATACACGTTTTCAGGTCCCCTGAGTCCGAATAACATGTTTTTAGAAATTGGTCTGTGTGTGAGTGTGTGTGTGTGTGTGTGTGTGCGTGTGCGTGTGCGTGTGCGTGTGCGTGTGCGTATGCGTATGAGTGTGCGTGTGCATGCAAGTGTGAGTGTGCGTGTGTGCGTGCATGTGCGTGTGCGCGTGCGCGTGCATGCGCACGTGGGTGCATGCGTGCGTGCGCTGCGTACCTGCGTGCGTGCGTGCGTGCTTGCGAGCGTGCGACTGCGCGCTTGCGTGCGTACGTGAGTGCATGTGTGCGTGTGCGCGTATGCGCGTGCGTGCGTGAGTGCGTGCGTGTGTGCGGCGTACGCGCATGCGCGCATGCATGCGTGCGTGCGTGCTTGCGTTTTTGCGTGCGACGATTTTATTTAAACTCGCCACATTTCTTGCGCCTATAATACTATATTATGTGAACTAATTGATTTCTCTGAGAAAATTCGTTGAAGTGAGTTATTAAGAAAAATCTCTAGAATTAAGCAACGTTTTGTCTGGCGATTAACTCGAATGTGTGACCGTTCGATTATCGTCCTTAAAGTAAAAATAAATTAATAGTTTAATGATTTGTGGGCATTATTTACATACTTAATTTCTTTTTATTTTTATCTATAAATTAATTTGGTTTAAATGAGTTCAAAATTTAGTTATAAAACTCTTAGTGCATGTATAAAGGAAATTATAAATGGATGAATTATTTAAGCTTTTATATTAATTTTAGAGTTTACAATTTAGGTGTATGGGAAAGTCACTAACGGCAATAAATTCAAATTTAATTTTAAATGTGTAACAGAAAGTGGTATGTTGTCTCACACCAGATTTTTTGATATATAATTGACTTAGAAATTTCAGTGATAGTTGTTGATATTGACGTTTTGACATTTGAATATGAAAGTGTTTTCAATTTCTACTCGATTTCAACGTTTAATAAGGTTAATTACTAATGTTACCAACGTTTTAAAATAATATGTTCTGTGTTAAAAAGAAGGCCATTATGAATTCAAATGGGTTTCGAAATGAACTCATTTCGATACGCAAATAGGTAAAGAAATTTTCATATATAAAAAGTATAAATGAAGTAGAGGAAAATTATAACTTAAAGTTATAATTTTTCTGTATATAATTTTTCTGTTTTTCTAATTTTTCCTTAATTCTTTCGCATTCTTTTATGTAAAAATTTCATTTTAGATTCAAATCTATGAAATGAATTTACTGTCATAAAAGTTATATTCGGAAACGTTCGCCACATAATAACAAACAATATTTAACGAAATTGGGAAAGACTACGTTTTTACAATTTTATTTATTTCATTTAATTTGCATTCCAAATTTCTTAGAAGATGGAACCTCTGCATATAATTAATAATATTCTTGACCATGCGTTTAATGGAGGACAGATTCCTTATTAGGGATAAAACCAAGACATAGTAAGTGTGTGAAATGTTTAATAACAAATATTCGAGCAGAGAACTAATTAGTCTATCAGCAGTAAATAAAATTGAAAATAAATAGGAAGTACGGGCAGTTGTCACCCTGAGATTTAAAATGAAAATAAATTTAAAATATTATTATCTATAAATGATAATGCACCTACATATATACATATACAACAGATAACAACTTAGATCAAACAACTGTTTCAAAATTGTTGAAAAAAGAATAAATAATACCCATACAAGTTCAAATCTGTCCAAAAGTTGCTAAATAATGATCCGAACCGTGGAAATGAATTTTGTGAAAGTATGTCCGACCTATGTAACAACGATTCAATGTTTATAAAAAGGATACGTTTCTCAGATGGAGCCGCTTTTTGTCTTTACCGTGAAGTTAATAACGAATTTTTCGATACTTGGTAACTATATACGGGGTAGGGCCTATAAGTATCTAACCTTTCATGTCACGTGAGTATATATTTTTTCAAATCTTTGAAGTAATTTGTTTCTCTTTGACCTTAAATCCGTAGTTTCTGAAATATTCGATATCTTATCCAAAGCGAAATTTTCTTACAAACACGTGTGATTTATTCTAATAATTATTTTATCCATAATTTATTGATTATTCTATTATAAATTTGAATACCTACGCTATTTCTGTGTACTGCTGTGATACTTTCTCTTTTCTTTTTGCTTGTACAACTAATATCAACTGATTACATTTTTGACATTCTTATAAAAAGCTCCTTCGATTAATTTGTGTTAACGTAATTTCATTTGACATTTCATTGTAATTTCGAAATTGGTTTTTGGCATACTTAACAATTTGGGTGACTAATTGATAAATTGGTAATAGTGGTCTATGTATCTTTCACAACTGTAAATAAATCTTGTAGTTTGCACACAATAAATTGGATCTTTATATAATTCCATCTTAAAACGTTAATACTGCAGTTTTATTTTAATATAACACTTACACATTTATTTACCAGCGCCGCACTGATTTATCCATTATAAAAGACTAATGTTTGTGCAAGCATGTTCTATGCACAAAGAGATACATTTGAAATGAATATAAAGAATAGGAATTTAGGGTTTGTAACCAATAGAGCTTGAAATTCTTCTCAAAAATTCCCCTTACATCTTATATCAATTTGAATCTATTTTTGATCTTTCAACTAGTTTGCTTCGGGATTAATTCTGTTGTGCCTCAGTCAAATATTCTGTTTTGTTGAGTTTTCTTTATTTTAAGATCTAAGTAAACCGGATTTTAAGACAGTACTTAACCAACAATGGTAGTGTACCAGTTATTTTTTTAAACTCCTATACTTTAAATGTGAAGTGGAATTTAACCAAACTATTTGACAGCTTTGAATATTAAGGGACGTGTTGATTCCTATTTCATCTGATATATTTATTATATTCATTGGCTATTAAAAATATATTAAAATTTCATATTGAATTTATGTAATCCTTCGAGCTGGTTTAAATCTTTGCTTTTGGTTCTAAACAACTGGCATCGTCTGGTTGTTTTTTATATAAATGAGCAAATGCTCAAGTTTTTCTTGTGAAAAGCCAATTCAATATTGTTACGAAATTTACTATCGAATACATTTTCTATTTGCAAGGATGTTTATATTCTTGATATAGTAATGTGGTGTTGCCTCAGATGAATTTCTAAACTTTATGTAACCATAATGAAAACTGCAAATGTAGTTAGAAAAATTAATTTGCGGAACGCAGCTAGTTTTTGACTTAATATATCAAACCTTTACGAACCAATTTATAAAACTAGGCGAAACTTTAGCACTTAATTAAAATTTGATACAATCTGTTATCAGAAATCGATTTGCTAATATTAGCATAGAGTGAAAGCTTCTACTAATAAAATGATTTGTGTTTCAATATAAATTAAATTAAATTTAAATAAACTTGCAATTCACAATTACCATACACTATTGCATTGTTAATTAAAATTGAGTAACAGTAATACATAAATGTGTAGGAAATCCAGTAGCTAGGAGGGAGTAGCAATATGCTTACAGTTATAATAGTATCTAGATATATATTTATAATTCATCAGATAAAGGCACAGCAAGGAATTGAAAAAACTAATTTTAAAATTATCATTGCTGTTAAATCAGAATTACCTTGACACATTCGTGCTCGAGATTAATGTGATAATTCAGATATTTTAGCTATAATAATTATGCTATAAATTCAGTTTTTATCAGGATGTAGTACTTTTCTTCTCTTTATGTTTCCTGTTTTTAATTGCGTATTGTTTATTATCTATTATTTGATATTGCTAAATTGTAAACGTTACCGTTTAACGGTAGGGGCATTGATAAAGACGTGTGCTTGTTTAGATAATTACATAACAAAGCGCTGAACGTTAGTATTATAATTATATATCTTACATCAAATTTAGTTCAATAAATAAAACACATAATTGTACAACAAACATTTCGGAAGTTATGGATTCATTACATACTAACAGAAACAATAGCTGCATAGAACATTCAAAGCTCCACCGCTCTTAAGAATTTTTAAGAAACAACTATATCTAATTAGAGTGATAATTAATATCTCCAAGCATTAACAGTAAATATTTTTACAACACACCATTTATGGTAAAATCGATTTAATGAAGATATTCCAAACACTTTCATAATTCAATTCGAATAAGCGAATTGCAGAGGATTGTGGTTGTAAAATTAACATCCAATCGTTATAACCACTGCAACTTAAGACTTTGAAGAGTTTTTATGCAATTTATTTTCGAAAAGTACTTTAAAATATAAGGTATGTTTCAACAATGTTGATGATGGTTACATGTTTTGGAGAATTTGATCCTTCGTATCACATGACCGTGTACCTCTATTTCGTTAAAAATGGACGTGTCGACAAGTTTTTTAGAATAATTAGAATTTAATATTGTACGGTAATAAAATTCTTGAGCAAAGAAGGTCTTATTTATAAACGTCCAAATTAAGAACCGTTTGGACGATATGTTTAACGACTCTTCCTCGCCATGCCAAACTCTGAAAGAATTGCATGAATTGTTAAAACGAGGTGAGAAACTCGGGTTAACTATTTCGCCACAGTTGGTCTACTTCAGCCGTCTTTGCGAAAATCATGATCTTGTGGAGGCTAAATAGTTCACTGACTAATGCTTGAAGATCCAATAAGTCGTGGAAAGGTTATAAATCTCTAAAGCAATCCTTATCAGAAAGAAAATCTTTCACGGTAATAATCAATATAAAAAACATTTCGCCAGGAAATGGACTGTATCCAATTTTGCCAAAAATTTGATACGGTTTGTTTCCAGAAATCATTATCCTTAAACTGCTATCAGAATTATTATGAACATTATATATGAATAAGGCCGGTGTAAGACATACATGTAAAAATAGAATGCGCCTACCAATTTTCGTGATTTTTGGTATGATAGTCCTGGTGAGTATGAAACATGATTTGACATAATTTTGGACTTCATTGATAAACTGAAAGGGTACGAAAAAGGATATGTCCCGTCTTAAAACCAATAGTAATTTTTAATGCGGAGGCTGAGAGCTTGCATATTTCTTCTCTGCAAAGATACATACTTTACTAGCATTTTTAGTATCTTGGAAATTTTTGATATATGTTATGGTTTATCCACAAAAAAATAAAATCTGCATGCATACTCGCGGCTATTTTTACAACACACTTTTAATGTCCTTAGCCTTGATGAGAAACAATTGAGTATGCGCTTGCCAAAAGTACAAAACAATTAAGTTTGCCTAACGGTTATTGACAATTATCACTTATTTTCATTTTGAGTTGGTGGCAATTGCGGTATTTTGTTGTATATTTTGAATATTTGTTGATGGCAATGGCTGCAAGGATACATTTATACTGAACAAACTGACATGTTGCTGATGCTTGGTTGTTGTGAAGAAAATTTGAAGCAAAGCGTTAGGGTATACCAAGAATTATCAAACATTCACTAATATTGAGAGACGTCTTAGGGAAACAGGGAGTTTAAAACCACTGAACGCTGATCAAGGACGTCCTCGCTTTGTTCGCAATCCTGATCTAGAAGAAAATATTTTGGGGCGATTGGAAGAAGATCTAGGCGCAAGTACGCGTGGTTTGTCGCGTCAAGTAGGAGTTTCCAAAGATGTCGTCCATGGAGTTATTAAAGAACAACTCCTGCATCCTTACCATATTCAAAGCGTACAAGAACTTTTACGGATTGATCCCGATGCACGTCTAACATTTTGTCAAATCATCCGTGAAAGAAGTGCGGGAGATATCAATTTTCATAACAAAATTCTCTTCACCGACGAAGCATGCTTTACAAGGAATACTATAATAAATGTACATAATGAACACGTTTATGCGGATCAAAATCCGTACGCTATTAGGCAACGTCACTTTCAGCATGAATTCCGAGTTAATTTATGGGCATGAATAATCGGAAATTACATCATAGGTCCAGTCATTGCTCTTGCTCCCTTAAATGGAGTGGCATATTTGACTTTTTTACAAAATACCTGCCAGACCTAATGGATGACTTGCCATTGGATCTCCGAGTTGATATGTGGTTTTTACATGATGGAGCACCCCCTCATTTTGCACTGAATGTTCGAACTTATCTTCATGAACTATTTCCCAATAAATGGATCGGCAGAGGAGCTGATACACCTGTACAATGGCCGTCTTGTTCACCAGACCTGAGTATTTGTGACACATTTTTGTGGAGCGCACTGAAAAGCAAGATTTATTCCAGGCCCGTAACTACTGAGAATGAGCTCTGGGATAGAATACGAGATGCTGTGCAAGCTATAAGGGACAATGTGGAAGTGTTGCAAAGCATTCAGTGTAATTTTTTGCGTAGAGTCGACCTCTGTATCCAAGAAAATGGGGTCATTTCGAACATTTGTTATAAATTAAGTGTATTTTTAATTATTCCTAACTATCTGTTTATATTTCCCTAATTGTTTCTTATCAAGGCTAAGTAGATTAAAAGTGTGTTGTCAAAGAAGCTGCGAGTATGCATGTAGATTTTATTTTTTTGTGGATAAACCGTACTAAATATCAAAAATTGTAAGATACAAAAAATGTTACTAAAGTATGTACCTTTGCAAAAAAAGATATGGAACCTCTCAGTCTCCGTATTAGAAATTACTCTCGGATTTAAGACAGGACATATCCTTTTTCGTACCCTTTCAATTTATCAATGAAGTCCAAAATTATGTCAAATCATGTCTTATACTCACCAGGAATATCATACCAAAAATCACGAAAATCAGTAGGCGCATTCTATTTTTACTACCCAATGTTTCGATTGTAGACTTGTTTTAATTACATTTTAAGTAAATAAAGGGTTCAACAACAAAACTGACCTACACGTTTAATGTGAAAAACGAATGACGTAATTAAGACGTCAAATGAAAAAAAATTAAAATTTATTGTTGGCAATTTAGTAATGTCTAAAAAAATATGGGTCACATGCAGTTCATTAGTGTTTATGTATGTTTCAATCTTTTATGGAAATTTTGTAGAATATTAGCAATAAATCTTCATTAATGGCAGTTAGCTCTTCTGAAGTCCCGTTTTTTATTTCCTCAAGTGTTTGAAGCCAACATTATAAACTCTTGACTTTAAATATTTCCGAAGAAAAAATCTGAGACTAGCAGAGTAGGAGATCTTGGGCGCCAGGGATATCTAGAAACTTAAAACTGAGGTTTTGCTGGAACTGGACGTTATTCTGTTATTCTGCGAAGTTCAAAATTTAAAAAAGTCTTTCAAAATCGTAACAGTGCCCCTATTCTATTCGAAAAAATGTGGTCCAATTAGGCCAAAGGCGACCTTGCAGAGGTTTCTCGTGAAGCTGTATTGGACTGTCAAGCGCCTAACCACGAAGATTTTGTTTATTGGCGTATACCATTGGATGAAATAGGCTAAATTGGCCATGACAAGCCTATTGAGGACTTCTGAAATGTTGTTCAACGCTTCAGAAAATTGCATGCACAAATTTGAACGAGGAACTTGATTTGTATCTTTAACAACTTGTATCTTAAATGGATGATTACGTAGGTCTTTGTGTAGAATGCGCCTAGATATCATATTGATGTCGTTTTATATGCTCGCCATATCGTTTATAAAAGTGTCTCTTTGCAGTTTTGTTTTCCTTCTAGTGCAGCCATCGTGTTTGCCTAAATCCATCTTGACTTTTGAAGGTTTTCCCTCTTTTTATAATTAGTATTGCAACCTCTTGTTTCTACTATATTATCGTACAGGTTTACTAGTATCCGCAACAGGGTTATTGGCCTCTATGCACCGCCTTTTTTCAATAGCTACGCTGTTTATTCTATCTACCATACTTTTGAAAATATCCCTTCTGTTGTACAGTTCTTATAAATCCTTATTTCTAGATACATCTTGTCGCGCCATTTGGTGTACGGCCTTCTGCAGTCATTTTTCCTTTTTGAGCCCTTCTATAATTTGCTACAACTCCTTATAAATTTCTACCGAGGTCGCCTGATCTAACGCCTTTAGACTATTTCATTTGGGGTTTTGTAAAAAATCAAGGATACAAAATACTTGTTACAACTAAAGAGAATATGTTAAATAGAGTATGAGGCGTGTTTAATGTGTTAGATTCGGCAATGATTCAGCTGGCGACAGACAATACTTTAAAAAGAACGGAGGCCTGCTTAAATAGAGATGGAGATATATTTGAACAATTTCTTTAGTTTTTTTGTTACAGTGAGTAACTTTAATATTCGGTTAATACCAAATTTAACTTCTTCAAGGAATTTATTAAAAGAAAAGCCATTTTTGTATTGTATAACAAATATAACATAAACTGTCCCTAATTTTAAGTGTAGAATGTAACAAAATTTAAAAAATGTATAGGTTGCTATTTAAAAATAATTAGATTTTGCCATTCCTTGAAAATAAAGTTTGTCATTTTTTTTCGAACACCCTGTATAAATTTGTAAAATTTCAATTAAGGAATTTGATGTACCATAGTTCGAGAAATAAGTACATAAAATTTTGTTTGCTTAAGTTATTGCACGTATTAGAAATAATTTGGCTTCCAGTGGAACACTGCAGAAGATTATTTTTATAAATAAATTGAAATATTTTAAAAACGCGTAATGGTAGAGAAAAGTTTTTTAAACAAAGTCGCCTTAAAATTGGCTCAGGAGTATATATATATATATATATATATATATATATATATATATATATATATATATAT